>CAXAQZ010000495.1:21318-46904 GCA_963971145.1 Sussaba pulchella | reverse complement strand
TAAGTGTAGTGGAACGTATCCGTGTGCTTTGCATCAAGGCTCTGGACGATATCGCTGAGTGCGAGAGAGACAGCGCGATTTGTCGATCGTTTTAACCTCGAATCAGAACTTTCAACGGAAATTTTTTTTTTTTTCTCGAGTGATTCAGAATGAAAATTTTTTATTAATTGATTGCATGTATAAACGATATTTTTCAAAGAGTGCATTTTCCATTTAACGTTCAATAATTAGTTAGTCAGCAGGATTGATCTACTGACGATTTTATCAAGCACGTCGAATTAATAATTCTGGATACTTGTATTCGGGCGTGAAATTGAGATGTATGTGAATGTGGAGGTTAGGTCGGATGACGTGGTTATGCCCGGTGATATTGTTTTATTTATGGTCATCAACTGATGTCACGTACGAACGATATTGTTTAATGAGTTCATTATTTTTTATTCAACGTATGATAATGTTATCGGGATTGTGAAAAACGTGAATATTGATGTTCAGCTGGACGATGTGGTTATGCCCAGTGATATTGTTTACCTCGGTGGAATTGGCAATTCGAAAGAAAAAAATTGTTGTCGGATTCAATTTTTTACTTTATCCTCCAACCGACAAAACTTCAGACACAGCGATTTGTCAGAATGCACAATATGTATATATGTTTTCATTGTTTTTCCTATATGAGTCAGGTCCTTTTCGAAGCAGCATTCATTCAATGTTCACTCGCTTAAGACATATTCAAAACCTATAATGACTGGGAAGGACGAGCGGAATGCGCTGACATCTGGTCAAGGCTACGTCGAGCCGCGCTTGAAAACTGTACAATGCGCAGACATTTGGTCTAGGCTACATAGAGCCGCGCTTAAAATCTCCATAATGCACTGAGATTTGGTCAAGGCTGTATTAAGCCGCCCTCAAGACTTCACGATGGGCTGACAATTTGTCATGGCTACATGGAGCCGCGCTGAACAATCACATGATGCGCTGACATTTCGCTGAGACTGTACTCAACTGCGCACAAGGACAACCAGCATGTGCCGCAGCTAGTCGATACTTTCGAAGTCTTGTCTCATCAAATTTCTATACAGTGGTCACGTTTTACGATATTGAATCGATAAACAATAGTACATTATGACACTAGTAGGAAAAATTGTTTTGTGACGTGGACGTCTTGTTCGAGCTAAATGATTCCAATCATTGGCGGACGTGGAGAAACTAATATCGAATTATCTTTAAAAAGTATGAAATAAAATAAATTTAAAAAATTTTCAAAAACTCCCGGCTGGAGTAAAAATCGAACACAAAAAAAATTAGAACGGAAAAAAAGTAATCTGATAGAGAGCATGAATAAAATTCATAAATCTAAAAAGAATACAACAAATTAATAAATTTAAAATGGAAAAAACAAATTAGTGAAATTAAAAGAATGAAATAAATAAATAAATTCAAAAAGGATGAAATAATTCAAGAAGTCATCTTAGTTCATTCGTAGTTTGAATTATGATCGTTCGTTTGTATGAGTTCAATTTTTTGAATCGTGGTAATTTTCTCACTGCCCTCAATTCAGTCGGGAGACGTCATTCATTAACCATAAATATGATATAGGATATAGATGTTTGACAGTGTAAAGAAGACGCCATTAGATAATTGAACATGAAGACGATCTGGATTTAGATGTTCGACGATACGAAAGAAAACGTCTCCCGACTTATGTTTAATGAATGACGTCTCCCGACTGAATTGAGGGCAGTGAGAAAATTACCACGATTCAAAAAATTGAACTCATACAAACGAACGATCATAATTCAAACTACGAATAAACTAAGATGACTTCTTGAATTTTTTCATCCTTTTTGAATTTATTTATTTATTTCATTCTTTTAATTTCACTAATTTGTTTTTTCCATTTTAAATTTATTAATTTGTTGTATTCTTTTTAGATTTATGAATTTTATTCATGCTTCCCATCAGATTACTTTTTTTCCGTTCTAATTTTTTTTGTGTTCGATTTTTACTCCAGCCGGGAGTTTTTTAAAATTTTTTAAATTTATTTTTCATTACTTTCGGCTTGTACGAAATCCCACGACCCGTCTATTGTAAGACGGATGAATGAGCATTGCCTTTTCTGATTTAAACACAGAGCTTCGGTATAAAAAAAAATCGGAAAAAAAATATCGAAAAAATGCGCAGCACTTTGTCTGGATCATCTCTCGACTTCCGTCGGCCCTAGTTCTGACGTGTCACGCATGTGAGCAAAGAATTTCTGCGAGCCCGGGGCAGGAGGAGGCAGAAAAAAGTGGTAAAGGAGTAGCGACGGAGGGAGTAACGAGGGAGATGGGCAAGAAATTTATAATTTGCGGTATAATTAAGGGCGTCTCGGCAAAAAGCACTGCGGGGGAATTCAACTCGGAACTGCGAAGCTCCGTAGAACCTAGTACTTGTGTACGTTGTACGTACTGGCAACTTGGGAACTCCGCGTCCGCTGTACGGCTTTCTGGTGCACCCAAAGCCCCAAGAACCGAGCGATGAGGATGGGTTGAGAAAACGGACAGCTTGTGCGGCAGTGAGACAGCTGACCAGCCACGAAGTAAGCCCTCCCTCGGTTTCCCCGCTCTTTTCAATCTGCCGCCATTCTTTACACCTTAATGAAATATTTTCAATATGATCGCAGATACTCAAAATTCTCGGAGGAAGAGTGGTCGAAGCTGTTGCAGTTTTACGAGACTGTTCATACGAAGACCATTCGCAATACGGGAATCACAGACGCCGAGCTCGTCACAGATCCCGGTGAGTCAATTTTCGTCAGTTTTCCTCGTTTACCGTGGTGTCATTTCTCTGCCCCTCTTCCCCATTAATTTGCCTCGTGACGTCCATTCCCCCTGCCTCCGGCAACCTAACGAATAATGTCCAAAGACATTAGCTCCTGCTTTACATAAATCCGACGGAGGGTCTGTTGCTTATCCAACCTCGTACTTCCTCTTTCTCTTTCCTCGTGCTTCATCCTTCCATATGCTGCACCAAAGTGTCTCATTATAATTATCAAGTAGCCGGCAAAATTACGGGATGTGCAAAAGATGTAGGTCTTTAGAAAAACACAACAGTGACAACAATAACGCGAAGGACCAGCGACTCGGATACGGACGAGTAACAAAACGCCCGTCAATTAGGGTATTCAGATTCCTCTTTTTCTTTCTCGTTCTCGAGTTTTCACAAATTTCGTTCGCGTGCCTACTGTCCAATGTAACGTGAGGTTTCAGGACGTATAAGCGAGTCGATTGGTGGATAAAGCGGATAAGGAATTGATAAAGAAAGAGACAGAAAACAAAAGAGTTCACGAAAAAGTGGAAGTAGTGCCGGGCACTGGACATTGCGCTACTAACTAGTAACGACTAACCCAGCTGGCATCCAAGGGCGTGTGTAGTATTGTGTAACGCGTCGACCTTTCTAAACATCCCATTGTCTTGTCCGTCTTGGTACTCTCGACGAAGGAACGAATGAGGGAGCCCCGGGAGCGTTTGCAACGATTTTTTGCAAAATTTGTCAGTGCTACGTTTGGCTTCGACTATCTCTTCGGTGGCTAAATTTTGCCTTTTATTTCTCTTTCAAACGCGGGCTTCAGCTTCTGTTGTTAGCCTTTTTCGATAGCAGCAGTAGCATCAGCGGCAGCAGCAGCCGCCAATTTGAATTGCAGAACCCCAATGGCTGAATGAAATCCCACGTTGGGTGGAGTGCGCGGTTTCCCTGCTCTGCCTCTTGCCTTCACCTACGGTATTTTTGCCGGGTCTACCTACGATTCCGCGGTCCACAGTTTCTACTTTCCTCTCTCCATGTCACCTATCGTAGCCACCGTAAGACCTCACGCGCCTCCGATCCTTCCGTGTACTCCGATAGAGACGTCGTTCAGGGTTAAACGGGTAGTCACGACACTGGAGATTTCGTCCGTTGATCTCGCGCCTACCTTTCTCAAAGCCCGACTTGGGCCCATAATTTCTCCTCATAATCCGTCATAATTCAATTGATAATTGATAATTCGTCATGTTTTTTAATGCAACGAGCTCCTAATGGAACTCGAAAAATCGTCAAACACGCAAAAAAGTATCTTTAAGTGGTTGAAAACGGTAACTACCGAGACAACTATGTCTATGATTGGATGAGGTATCCACGTAGCCATTTGAGTAATTACGGTCACACCATCGCATTTTGATGAAGAAAGGTTAGGTTCATTTGCATGGCTGTAAGAAAATATAGAAATATTGAGTCGCGCGAATAAGGATAATTACATCGAGCGTAGTTTCCGTTCTTTTGTCAGATCCGTATAGCAGTGACAGTAAAAAAATGTGAAGGAGATAAAGACACGAGCCAGAGTGAGACGCGGCAATAGGGCTAGAGCAAACAGACAATTTAGTTCGTTTGAAGGGTTTGCTGCGAGAGTATCGTCCGAACGCCCGTAGGGTTTGTTCTGGGGGAAGGGGAGGATCGAACGGTTGCGGCTCGGTGACGAAAAATCAGGGGTTAGGCGCTTACGTTGACTGATGCGGTGGCTCCGCTTCGCTAACGAGCACGGGCCGACGACGAAGAGCAGAACTCTCACGTTTATACTAATACTAGAGTGTGTAGCACGATTGCTCGGTCCAGCCACCCTCCCCCGACCTTTTCTCCTCGCACTCTTAAAGCTTACAAGGGTGTTCTTAGCTGATGCTACTCGAGAGCCAGCGAGTAGGCCACATTAGGCACCGTCCGGGCTCGTATCAATCACCTCCCGCTTTCACATGCCACGATTTTCGCTTCTCTTTCCCCACCTCGGTCACTCATCATCCCCCTCGACCGGTTCCGCGGTGCTTTACAAATATCGATGGTCGCAGTCTTTGCGGTGCTGTCGTCGGAAACAGAAACCTAGACAGTGATCGCCGGACTCGAGACACGAAAACGGCAAAATTAGGCTAACAACCTAATACTGTCGGTCGATTATTTTTGTATAAGATGACCTGTATTTACGACATTCCGTCGGAGCCACATACTTGATCTCCGATTTTCTTCTAGTTACAGCGAAAATAAATTAAGTTTGCCTGTACCAAAATAAACAGAAAAAGTGGACACTGATATACACTCAACCCAACAATTGAAGGAACAAGACATTTTTCTAATTTTTTACGTGTTTTTTGCGTGGCTCTAACTTTGCGAAAAATGGTCGTATTGAGATGAACGAACAAGCATTTTGTAGCTTGACATTTCTTGTTTTGAAACCGTATGATGAAACATTTTTCTTGGCCATTGGTCATCTCACAATCAAGAGAAATGTCGCAAAAAAAATTTCTTTTTAAATTTCTGTTTTTCAAAGTTGTCCATGGACTCCAAAAATTTTTTCCTGAGAGCACCATCAATACAGTCATTTAGCCTGATTCTTAACCTTCAATTTGGATTTTTTTTTGTTCCTTTACAACAATTTTTCGTTGAGATATCGGCCGGTGAATGAAAAAACATCTTTTTTCGTTTGATCATCGATATCTCATGAACCGGTAATCTCATAGCAAATCTACTAGCAGTTTTGAAAACTCAAATGAATTGCGTATGAGCTCCAGTTATTCTTTTTGAAAAAAAAAAAATTTTTTCACTCCTTGCGTTCACTTGAAAAAGTGGCAAAAAAGCACTTTTTCTGGTTATTTAGAAAATTCACCAGTACTTTGCAAATATTGTGGTTAGAACCAACGTTAGTGCGTCCGCACTTAGCTTAATGTATCCCCAATAACCCTATCAAATTTCAAATTGATCCGTCCATCCGTTTTTCTACCCCGAATTTTTTATTTTAGGCTTCACTTGAAAAAACGCCTTTCTGGCTCTTTGAACATCATCGGATGATTATTTCGATAAAAGAAAGATAAATTCTCTTTTTTTCTCAACATTTGGCATTGAATACTCATCAAGATTGTTTTTAAAGTTTAAAAAAAAAAAAAAATTCTCATTTGAAAATTAAAAAAAAAATCGATGTAAACGGTGTCCGAACATTCTTTATGAAATTTATCATTAACATGTCATATTGTTTATTCTTCGAATAAAGAGAAAATGCATCGATTAGTGGCTGCCCAGATTCCGCGGAAATCGCGCGTCTGCGAATGGCGCTGTTCAACCGCGAAAAAATTCACCCTTCACACACTACTGCGCAATGTACGCAGCTGAGGTCGTCGAAGAACAAGGCGGACTTAACGGGGATCAGAACGTTTGTCGCTCGATCTCTCTCGCTCCGCCGCAAGCACCGGTAGCGCCCACACACACACACACACACACGCACACGCACACGCACACGCAAACACACACACACACACACACACACACACACACACACACACACACACACACACACACACACACACACACACACACACACACACACACACACACACACACACACACACAGACACAGACACAGACAGACAGACAGACAGACACACACAGACACACATACAGGCGGGCATACAAAATTGAAGACATTAGTTTGGAGTCGTTAAATACCGCGGAAGTGACGAGCCGTGGGGTCTCTTGTACTCAACAAATGCACGCGCGCACGCACACATCCACACAAACACACACACACACACACACACACACACACACAATAAGCGTAAATCCGGTTGTCCAACCTCCACGTCGTACACTTCGGGTAATGTTAATGCTGGCGGTAAAAAATTGGTTAGATCCGAAAAAATGATTTTTTTTTTTTTCATCTCCGCGAAAAATCTTAATGAGTATTAAGAATGTTCGGACACCGTTTACATCGATTTTTTTTTTAATTGTCAAATGAGAATTTTTTTTTTTTTTTAAATTCAAAAACAATCTTGATGAGTATTCAATGCCAAATGTTGAGAAAAAAAGAGAATTTTTCTTTCTTTTATCGAAATAATTATCCGATGATGTTCAAAGAGCCAGAAAGGCGTTTTTTCAAGTGAAGGCTAAAATAAAAAATTCGGGGTAGAAAAACGGATGGACGGATCAATTTAAAATTTGATAGGGTTATTGGGGATACATTAAGCTAAGTGCGGACGCACTAACGTTTGTTTTAACCACAATATTTGCTAAGTACTGGTGAATTTTCTAAATAACCAGAAAAAGTGCTTTTTTGCCACTTTTTCAAGTGCACGCAAGAGGTGAAGAAAAATTTTTTTTTTCAAAAAGAATAACTGAAGCTCATACGCAATTCATTTGAGTTTTCAAAACTGCCAGTAGATTTGCTATGAGATTACCGGTTCATGAGATATCGATGATCAAACGAAAAAAGATGTTTTTTCATTCACCGGCCGATATCTCAGCGAAAAATTGTTGTACAGGAACAAAAAAAAATTGAATTGAACGTTAAGAATCAGGCTAAACGACTGTATTGATGGTGCCCTCAGAAAAAAATTTTTGGAGTCCATGGACAACTTTGAAAAACGGAAATTTAAAAAAAAAATTTTTTTTGCGACATTTCTCTTGATTGTGAGATGACCAATGGCCAAGAAAAATGTTTCATCATACGGTTTCAAGACTAGAAATGTCAAGCTTTAAAATGCTTTTTCGTTCATCTCAATACGACCATTTTTCGCAAAGTTAGAGCCACGCAAAAAACACGTAAAAAATTGGAAAAATTTCTTGTTCCTTCAATTGTTGGGTTGAGTGTATATCATTGTGCTCTTGAACGACGGTTATGCTAAAAATCTGAATGGTCCAGGTCAAGGAAAAATATTATGTTTTATTTACAGATTTTCAGGTAAGGATGTGTCTAGCAAAAAGTAGATCATCGGGTTGGGATGAATCGAGAAGTACCGACTTAAGGGATGTGTAAGTCCAACAAAATTGATGATTTTCATTCCTTTTTTTTCGGTTAATCAAGATCAATATTTGATCTGATTTCGCTTTGTTACTTGAAATAAGTTATGCCGTATACAAAAAAAAATACTTACATATTTATTTGTCAATTAATTTTAATAAAGTTCATCCACTGATGCAAGAAGATGTCACAAAAATAGCGCCGGATGGGTGAAGGTCCTACTTCTCTCAGAATTGTACAAAACAAAAAAATATGCGCACCATCAATCAGTATAAAAATCTCAAGTGTGACATAAAGGGATTTTTATCCAATGAAAATTGAGGAATTGGGGATCATTTTGGATTCGAGCGTCGGATTTGGCTTGGATTCTAATTAAAAATCTTCTTTGAGAGTTTCCACTGATTTTAGAGAATAAAGTCGTTCCAAAACAAAACGTATTTGTTTGCAATTTTGAATAAAACATTTTTAATAAGAAATTGTAAATACGATGACATGACTATGCCAGGTCCATAAAATTTCTTTCTGCCTTTCCTAAATTATTTTCAGATATTACAGATGGTACATTGTATAACAAGCGAGGTCGCGTTCTTCGAACGGGTTAGCACCGCTCGTAAATATCGTTTAGCACCTCTGCTCGACCCGACCGCCATTCGGTCCAGTCTCACAAATCAAAGCAAAGTCCGAGAAACAAGCTTCCGAGACGCTGTACAAGCGCCCTGTACGCATCGCATCGCTAACAAAACACAGCCCAGCTACGAGACAGTGAGACTGCGGTGGAACGGTTTGAAACCACCCACAAGGAATAGAATTGATATTCCACGCCGGGCGCGTTTTAGATTTAGAACTTGAATCCCCCGATTAGTTTACATTTCGTCTCTTACTCCCTCCGGTTTCTCCGGCCAGAGTTAACCGACACCGAGTTTATCGTTTGACCCGTTCGAAAGGAGGCGGTTCGTGTGCACCCGTTGTCGACGGGGACCACGCGGCCGGTCCGCGAGAACGGCAGTCCCTTCCGAAGCTTTGCATCAACCTTTCTCCGGCTTCGTCCGGCCAAAATTGAGACTTTGCCGGGGATCATCGGGTAGTTGAGTTAGCGGTATAGAGAAAGATTATTAGTTAGCGGCGAGTGCACTCGACGCGACCCTCGTTCCAGCAAATGCTTCTTCTACTGTAGCAACGATATATCACACAATGTTCACAACGCCGGACGACATAGTCTACGTAAATCCAAAACTTCTTCACTTCCGCTCGTCGGAATGATTTTCAGTTATCATCGATAGTTATCGGTTAGTCGCATGCTCATGAATATTGTAATAATTGATGGATATTATTTTCGATCAGCCGAACGAAAAAATCGTTCCTTTATTTTTTTAATCGTTTTACCGCGAGATCCAATCAATACATTAGTTACCACGGTCTGAACAAAGAACAAAAATATCGAGAATGACCTAAGGGAAGTGGAAAAAACCGAATATATTCTGTGCAATTTGGCTTGGAAATTTAGATTGTCGCAGCGGGATATCTAATCGTAACGGAAGTCGCAGTAAAGTCGTTCGAGAAGAGAACAATTTCGCACAGGAGAAAATTAGCGCATCCCCCGAAGCAAGAGCTGGGGTGGCCCTGCGGGAATGACTGAGGGAAAGAGAACGACCCTTGGTTGTTTGGCTGGTTGCAGTCGTCCCCGCGTCCTTCCCTTATCCTGCGGGAGATCCCTGCTTGGCTCGGTGTGGCTGACTGGCGGCTCGCGTGCTCTCACCACGGGGGAGCCTCGCTCCGGCTTTTCTTCAGGATTAAATGGACCGCTTGGATGACCGGTGCTCGACGTCGACGACGACGAAGACCGGAAAACAAGATAAAACAAGGATAAAGCGCGCTTTAGTCGCATTAACCCCTCGACTGAAAAGGCACGAGACACCCTTGTTTTTGAAATTCAAGGCAGAAATGGAGACACGTTCCCAGTACTATCGAGTCATCGGAAACTGTTTCGATCATTGGCTGTAACCTGAGATGTAGATTCTATCGAAATTCTTGTCCGGGCCATTCGCAACGTTCTGGATTTGTCAAACTACAGATTTATAGGTAAAATAAGCTTGCACTCTCTGTGCTTTGGAGTTTCAATGGTAGACCTGCTATCCGATTACTATTAATGTTCCAACCAGTAGCATTAAGAATCATAATCGGATTATTTCTCCTCCTCCCCTCTCTTTCTCTGGACGACTTTGTTGTGGTAGTTAGGTCGAGACGTTCGTTAGTCAAATCGTCGTTGGCTGGTTTTAAGATGCTCGGGGGTAGAACCCGAGCGTTAGGGAATAACGCAGGTTGTTAAATACCGTCACAACCGCTTCTTACGTGATGTTTTCTTCAGGTCGAAGACTGGAGGAACTGGCCCCCGGAAAGCTAACGGGCCTAACAGCGAATTTGGTAACAAACGTTTTTTTTACCTTCGCAATGTTACATCTTTTTCAATTTCCGTTGAATCGTTTCGCACTTCTAGAAGATACGGCGCAAATATGAGGTACCAATAAATCGCGATTTTTTTAAATCCGAACATAGCGGCTCCAACGAGGTGGCCTGTGGGGATCAAATCGCAATACGTGAAGAAAAGCGAGCTGCACTGATTGAAATATTTATTACTTTGATCTCAAAGAACAAAACTTACAGAATCATTTATTTACACTAGTCAACCAATATTCGATGAACAATAAGTCATTCGAAAGGTTTATGAATAACTTTTCAAATGGTATGATCGATTTTTGCTTCCTCATAGAGGAAGCTTTGTTTTGGTGAAAATTTTTTTCGGAGATGTTCATGAAAACGCGTTCAGAATGTCCCAAAACATCTAAAAATCACATTCAGAAAAAATGTCCGGATGTATGTGTGTATGTGTGTGTGTATGTAACATTGGTGGAACGTTCACAACTTGAGAACGGCTCGAGATATCAAGCTGAAAATTGTCACACATGTGAAGGGTTCAAGGCGCATAGCAAGATTAAATTTTTAGAGAAATCCATGTCGGTCGTTTGTTTTTACGCGATTTTTTAAAAATTAAAAAGTTTATTTTCGGTCTCTAGCTCCTACAATTTCAGAGATATCGAGCTCAGAATGTTGTACGACTACGGGGAGATGCTTGTTATTGAATTGAAAAAAACCATGCAGTGCTTTTGTTTTAAAGAATTTTGAAAGATGTAAAAAATCGCTGTACGCTCTCTAGCTGGTGCAATTTTTGAGATATCTAACTGAAATTCGGCACAAAGTTGCACTATTATCAAAAGATGTTTCGTATTGAATTTGGAGGAAATCCATCGAGCCATTCATATCTTATGTCATTTTGAAGTTTTTCAAAAATAAACGTGTGGACCCGAGCTTCCACAATTTTCGAGATATCGGACTAAAATTTAGTACATAGTCGCACTATTATTGGAAGATGATTCGTATCAAATTTAGGCAAAGTCTATTAAGGCGTTCGAATTTGATGGGATTTTCAATTTTTTAGATTCGACATGGATTTATGTCATGGATTTGGATCACCATATATTTATTCTGGACTATATCGATTTACGAACGGATTTTATATGAAACCAAGGGTGCAAATTCGAACCTTACACACTTCTTCCTCATCATTTTTTACATTTGCCAGAGTTTCCTCTATGAGGAACTGCGTCGATCAATTTTGGCTTCCTCATAGAGAAAGCTTTGGCAAATTTAATAATTGACAGATATTTTCTTCCAGATAAAAATCGATAAAACAGACATCCAGGATAATAATGTTGGATTTCGGAAAATATGTCATCTGCCATCGTCGAGCAATGTCGTGACTTTTCAGCATTTCCCGACAAAATCTATTCGGCTCGGAGAAAATTGAATACCTCCCGGAACCGAGACGTTTTCCGACCGCGCTCTCAGGTCGGAAAGCAGAAAGCTACAGCAACATTAAGCGAACATCAATCTTTTTATATTCATCGAGTGACTCGGTAGTTATGAATGGAACTTGACATCGGGTCCCAGAACGTTTATCGTCGGTCGACCCTTTTCTCCCGTTCTACTCGGAATTCTCGCTAACGCACTTTCGATTTTGATCGAAGAGCTGCGATCAACAAACCTCGCAGCACGTGCCTCACTCGTTATCAATAACCATCGACGTTTTTCTTAAACTTTCGTCCCCGAGAAACGACAATAAGACACTATAAACTATAAGGTTCCGGAAAAAACGAAACGATGTCGATGTCTACTTTTTTTTACGTCATCCGACGTTCACGTCGACGAGTTTGATGAACGTTTATGAACTTCAAGAATTTTTGACTGGAGTCTAACATTAATCACGACCCCATGAGGCGAAAGAAGAATTTTCTCGTATCTAGGTTATTATCGCCCCAACACCGCTGTTCGAGGTATCAGAAACGTAGCAACTCATACATGCGGGAATAGACCGAATCGTTCGATTCTGCCTTCGGGCCGCTCGGAGACAATTTTCGCTCTGTCTAACCGTGACGAGATTTTCTTTGCTTTCCCGACGTGTGCTTTATTTGTCTCGGTTCCTTTTTATTATTCTATGCGCCCTATAAGACTTATCCTGCGGCTGGCGCGAATCATTTCGAAAGGAGGGTAGACGGAAATACGGTAGCACTATCGTCGGTCTCTACACCCGATTCCACCTAATTCCTCGGAGAAGACTCGGCTGGATTCTCCCGCGTTCCATTCGTCCTTCTTTTTTATTCCCGATCACGGCTATATATCCGCGCGCCCCAACGGTCAGCGCCGGGGCCCGGTTTTTGATTTATCGTTCCTAATTAGTCTACGATTCTATGAGAATCGCTTATGGGCTCAGCGTTTCTCAGACCTGTTTCGTGTCAGGTTGCAAACGGTGCTTCAAGGATTCGCCTGTCTGTCGACGAATCGCCAAGTTGCTCGCTACACCAAGTCTATGTGCAGGGAAAAGTCCATCGCGTCGCAGGTGTACAAAGTCGAACCCATCTTATTTCTGTAGTAAGCAGATAGAACGGAATAAGTCCATGAAACAATCTTCCAAGATATAACGATTCTACGTTACGAACGCTCTATCACAGCGGACAAATTGATTTCATAAATAATAATATGGTTACACTCAGTTTTTGGCTGTATGACCGTCAGAATTCTGTACAATTTAAACAGTATGTAACTTATAGATTTTAAAAAAAACCCCCCATGGGACCCATGCGCTTTTGCCTTAAAACTAGACCCATTTCGTTAAGTTAATCACGTATGTTCCTTTCTGTATAGACAATTTTCGACATCCTCTTGTCTTCAAACTTCGCGTATAGTCTAAATCACAAGAATTTGACTCAATTCCATTCTGCGAAAGAAATCGACTTATTCAGTTTTGGCAGAGATTTGATGCTGGAGGAAACTTCGTCTCGAAGAAACATTTAAGTACGGCGGCCCTGAAAATTGTCGACTTTCATGCATTTCTTTTTGAACAAATATATTTATTTATTAACTTCCCGATTCTATAGGAAAGTTATTGTGAGGACCCCGAAAATAGAAAATCGATGTCTTGGTCGATCTTCGCGTTATAAGGTCATTGGGTTCATTTTAGCCTCATTTGACCAAAATGTTTGCGTGTGCGTGGGTGTGCGCGCGTACGTACGTACGTTCGTACGTTCTCACGTACCTGAAATTTGTCTAAAACAAGTGTCTATACAGAATCACGGAAATGAATAGGATAACCTAGAACGTAATGGAGGATTCTTTCCAATGTAAGTTAACGAATTGGTGACTGTTCTGTAATGGTTGAGTTGATTCACTTTTTTCGACAGCTTTCAATCAAGAGACGCGGTAGCGTCTTGAGCCAAGTACCTTTACCGTTACCACTTTACCGGCCTGCCCTCGAGACGCGACTGCACTATCTTATTCTGTGAACCGAGCTAACTGTAACCCGACTTCGGAATATTTTTATTGATACACCGCGCTATTCATAAATGTTTAATTGCAGTTAGATGCGTTATTTTTTTATATTTTAATAAGGACCAACACCAGTGCTGTAGGTGCTGTTATGCGGGAGATATCGAATCGACGTTTTTCTCCAAAATCGTTTTCAGAGCTGTGGCACACTTTTCAGTAGTCATAGCGTCAGTGAGCTTGTCAGATCAGACGCGGTTATTCTACCATCACTGACATCTCCTCATTCACTCATTCATACGAGTATTGACCACGGCTAGTGATGACGGTCACTGATGATCAGTCAACGGTCAATACGAAACCAGCTGTGACATGAAGATAGAGATAGCGAATACGTACAGAATCTGACAGTTCGTTGTGGTTAACCAGTTAATAACCAAGAAGAAATGGCGAATAAAAATGATAGACATATTATATTTATTCTATATTGGTGAGAATTTTCTTCGATAATGTTCGAGGCAGACGATCGGTATGTCTGGTGAAATTGATAGAAAGCACAATGAAATTGAATGGATCTGTGATCGGTGTATTCTCGAGGAACCTGGAATAATTTCCAATCGTTAAAGTATGTAAACGAAAATGAAATTATTCGTCAAATCAACTGTAGAATTTGTAAAAACTGTAAACTTCATGCATCTGATAGCACTGCGCATTCCAAATCATATTATAACTAAAGTTGTAAGATAAAGTTATTCCAATCATTGAAAAGTACGTGACGCAACAAAATCATTGATCGAAAATGAATTGAACGCAGGTAACAAATTAAAACTCCATTCATCGAATGATATGCAAGTGACACAAATCATTGATTGAAGATCTTTCAGCCTTACAACTTGAATTATATTGTGCGAATGAGATGCAAGACATAAAATTGGATAGGATGCAAGATACAAAATTATATATTGTAGACAGTAGGTAACGCATGGGCACAGTTAAAATTCCATTCATTGAATGTGATGTAAGGTACAAAACAATATCTCACAAAAGGTCTTCGTCACAGGTAAGCGACTGAATTTATATTCATCAACGGCGTAACCAAAAAAAAATCCGAAGCCGCTCAACGTCATACTCATTCCATTACTCACAAAAAAAAACATTCATGAAAAATAAAGTTTTACGCAGGTATAATATTGAAACTCCATTCATCGAATGATACGCAAAAGACACAAATCATCGATTGAAGGTCCGTCATCTTTATAACTTGAATTCTATTCTGCGAATGGGATGCAAGACACAAAATCATGTATCGCAGATCAAGTTTGAAGCTTGGGCAATAATGAAGTTTCATTATAATTCCTACTCCCTCCATTACTCATGAAAAAAGAATCATGAATGGAAAATCAAGTTTTACGCACGTATCAAATTGAAATTCTATTTATCGAACGATACACAAGCGACCCAAATCATTGATTAAAGGTCTTTCAGCTTTATAACTTGAACTCTATTGTGCGAATGAGATGCAAGACACTGTAACGAATCGCTCCGTCGCTCCATCTCCCGAGCAATGAGTAGGGCTCGACTATACCGGCGATGTAGGTACAAACGAGAAGCAAGCCCATTTGTCCAGTTATAGTAATAACTCCGGTTGACCATACGCGATAGATAAGCGTGCGCGCGAATCACCGACATCCGTCGCGTAATGCGGGCATGCCCAAACCACACGGCCGAGTCCCCGAAGTTCGCACCTTGCTCGCCCCAGTTGCCGGACTACCGTAACCGCGAGTATACGCTCCGAAAAAGTCCATCCATCTTACTTTATAAAAGTCCGTTAATATTATAAAGAGTGTTTAATCCTCACAAAAACACAATGTGTAAAAAAATCGAGACAAGTACATTTACGCGAGCCCGCTCCAACCCGTGCAAAAAGGTGCGAGATCAACTGGAAACATGGAGCGCATGTATTTACAACAAGTACATATTAATATAGAAAAGAATTATTTAATATAAATTATTCGTATTAAAAAAAAATGTATTGTTCAAAATAGAAATTTTAAGAACAAATTTGAACTGTGAAAAATCACAGCAGTACTTGGCGAGTTAACATGTTACGGATACTAATCAATTATGAAACGTCCTATTGTATTTCATAGAACTATACAAACTATATATTTACATTACTATTTGATGATAAATTGTCTGCCTTGACTTGGTAAATTAACGACCGTCGATCGTTTGAAGGCCGTGAGAGATCGCGCCATTGTCGCTCACTGCGGAGAAAGAGAGAACGACCGAGCGAACGTTCTACTCGGTCTCAAAAGTTGAATAGTTTCAGGAAATATATTACAACTGATGTAAGTAATCCATTCATATCAAGTCGATACAAATTCCATAGTTTTATATCTACATTGCTGTTTAATGATAATGTTTCTGCCTTGACTTAAAAAAACTCGCCAAGTACTGCTGTGATTTTTCACAGTTCAAATTTGTTCTTAAAATTTCTATTTTGAACAATACATTTTTTTTTAATACGAATGATTTATATTAAATAATTCTTTTCTATATTAATATGTACTTGTTGTAAATACATGCGCTCCATGTTTCCAGTTGATCTCGCACCTTTTTGCACGGGTTGGAGCGGGCTTGCGTAAATGTACTTGTCTCGATTTTTAACTCCCGGCTGAAAACGGGAGTTATGTGTTTCGTCGTAAGCAACGTGAATTGGCGTTTTGTCGGTAACGCGTTTTTGGCCAAACGGCTGATTTTCTTCTTACAAATTGATGTACATCGGTGTCGGAAGTCACAGAGAGGGTTTTGCTTCCATAATATTTATGATCAGATCTCAACTCGCGGAGATATTAAATGTAGAAATTTGAACGCTTTCGAACGTTTTCTTCAAATCGCAATTTTGATCGGTTCGACTGCATGCATTGCAGACTTCACGGCATCGTCAGCTGTGACAGCGCGTGTGTAAGTGCAGTGGAACGTATCCGTGTATTTTGCATCGAGGCTCTGGACGATATCGCTGAGTGCGAGAGAGACAGCGCGATTGGTCGATCGTTTTAACCTCGAAACAGAACTTTCAACGGAAATTTTTTTTTTTTCTCGAGTGATTCAGAGTGAACATTTTTTATCAATTGATTTCACGTATAAACGATATTTTTTTAAAGAGTGCATTTTCCATTTAACGTTCAATAATTAGCTAGCTAGCAGGATTGATCTACTGACGATTTTAACAAGCACGTCGAATTAATAATTCTGGATACTTGTATTCGGGCGTGAAATTGAGATGTATGTGAATGTGGAGGTTAGGTCGGATGACGTGGTTATGCCCGGTGATATTGTTTTATTTATGGCCATCAACTGATTTCACGTACGAACGATATTGTTTAATGAGTTCATTCTTTTTTATTCAACGTATGATAATGTTATCAGGATTGTGAAAAACGTGAATATTGATGTTCAGCTGGACGATGTGGTTATGCCCAGTGATATTGTTTACCTCGGTGAAATTGGCAATTCGAAAGAAAAAAATTGTTGTCGGATTCAATTTTTTTTACTTTATCCTCCAACCGACAAAACTTTAGACACAGCGATTTGTCAGAATGCACAATATGTATATTTGTTTTCATTATTTTTCCTATATGAGTGAGGTCCTTTTCGAAGCTGCATTCATTCAATGTTCACCTGCTCAAGACATATTCAAAACCTATAATGACTGGGAAGGACGAGCGGAATGCACTGACATCTGGTCAAGGCTACGTCGAGCCGCGCTCGAAAACTGTGCAATGCGCAGACATTTGGTCTAGGCTACATAGAGCCGCGCTTATAATCTCCATAATGCACTGCGATTTGGTCAAGGCTGTATTAAGCCGCCCTCAAGACTCCACGATGGGCTGACAATTTGTCATGGCTACATGGAGCCGCGCTGAACAATCACATGATGCGCTGACATTTCGCTGAGACTGTACTCAACTGCGCCCAAGGACAACCAGCATGTGCCGCAGCTAGTCGATACTTTCAAAGTCTTGTCTCATCAAATTTCTATACAGTGGTCACGTTTTACGATATTGAATCGATAAACAATAGTACATTATGACACTAGTAGGAAAAATTGTTTTGTGACGTGGACGTCTTGTTCGAGCCAAATGATTCCAATCATTGGCGGACGTGGAGAAAATTATATCAAATTATCTTTAAAAAGTATGAAATAAAATAAATTTAAAAAATTTAAAAAAACTCCCGGCTGGAGTAAAAATCGAAAACAAAAAAAATTAGACCGAAAAAAAAGTAATCTGATAGAAAGCATGGATAAAATTCATGAATCTAAAAAGAATACAACAAATTAATAAATTTAAAATGGACAAAACAAATTAGTGAAATTAAAAGAATGAAATAAATAAATAAATTCAAAAAGGATAAAATAATTCAAGAAGTCATCTTAGTTTATTCATAGTTTGAATTATGATCGTTCATTTGTATGAGTTCAATTTTTCGAATCGTGGTAATTTCCTCACTGCCCTCAATTCAGTTGGGAGACGTCATTCATTAAACATAAAGATGATATAGGATATAGATGTTTGACAGTGCAAAGAAGACGCCATTAATTGAACATGAAGACGATCTGGATTCAGATGTTCGACGATACGAAAGAAAACGTCCCCCGACTGAATTGAGGGCAGTGAGGAAATTACCACGATTCGAAAAATTGAACTTATACAAACGAACGATCATAATTCAAACTATGAATAAACTAAGATGATTTCTTGAATTATTTCATCCTTTTTGAATTTATTTATTTATTTCATTCTCTTAACTTCACTAATTTGTTTTGTCCATTTTAAATTTATTAATTTGTTGTATTTTTTTTAAGATTCATGGATTTCACTTATGCTTTCTATCGGATTACTTTTTTTCGTTCTAATTTTTTTTGTGTCCGATTTTTACTCCAGCCGGGAAATTTTAAAATTTTTTAAATTTATATGACATCACCAAAGAATTCATTTAAATCATAAAGGCAAGAAATAAATTATTACATCACAAACTTGAATAGGACGCAACACACAATATCATATGTTGTATACAGTGTAACACATGGGCACGATTGCAATTCCATTCATCGAATGTAACGTAAGGTACAAAATAAAATCTCACAAAAGGTCTTCATCGAGAGGTAAGCGACTGAATTTCTATTCATCAACGGCGTAGCCAAAAAAAAATCACAAGCCGCTCAACGTCATACTCATTCCATTACTCATGAAAAAAATCATGCATGGAGAATATAGTTTTACGCAGGTATCAAATTGGAATTCTATTTATCGAACGATCTGAAGCGACACAAATCATTGATTGAAGGTCTGTCATCTTTATAACTTGAATTCTATTCTGCAAATGGGATGCAATACACAAAATCATGTACCGCAGATCAAGTTTGAAGCATGGGCAATAATGAAGTTTCATTATTTTGCCTACTTACTCCATTACTCATGAAAAAAGAATCACCAATGGAAAATAAAGTTTTACGCAGGTATACAATTGAAATTCCATCCATCGAATAATATTTAATAAAAACTGGAACATCGAACTTACCATAGACTATCCTGATTCTTTATTTCGGAACATATACAAAAATAACGTAAATGCAGAAATAAAAAAAAAATAATGACTTGATTCAATCAGCTCAATTTGTTCAATATTTGTAAGAAGTACTTATACCAATTCGAGATACAATAACATTGCGAAAATTTATACACAGAAAGCCAGCGGGATAGCATCGTAAATAATTTGATAACGGTTCTAGTTACCCGAATTTGCTGTAAATAAATCGTTAAAAAAGTAATGTTCAGCCTCAATAATTGTGCTCGCCTCACCCCGACCTTACAATACAATGTTTATATATTATCTTTGCAAAAAGTAGTTAAATGCTAACAAAAAACCCAATGGGTAAAAAAACTGAGACAAGTACATTTACGCGAGCGCGCTCCAACACGTGCAAAAAAGTGTGAGATCAACTGGAAACATTGAACGCATGTATTTGGATCAAGTACATATTGCTTTGAAAAATGATTTTTAAATTTATAAATTCGAATTGTTTTGAAAATCACAGCAGTACTTCGTGAGTTTTTTTCAAAGTCAAGACAGACCCTTAATTATTCAATAATAATGTAAAGATATAGTCTGCCTATTTTTACGAAATAAAGTTACATCTTCTATCATTGAATAGTAGCTGTAACATATTAACTCACCAAGTACTGCTGTGATTTTCAAAAAAATTCGAATTCATAAATTTAAAAATCATTTTTCAAAGCAATATGTACTTGATGCAAATACATGCGTTCAATGTTTCCAGTTGATCGCACACTTTTTTGCACGTGTTGAAGCGTGCTCGCGTAAATGTACTTGTCTTCATTTTTTTATCCATTCGGTTTTTTGTTGGGATTTTTTACATATTAAATATTCTAATTCGAAAGAACAAGTTTTCTTAATGTTGATATAAATGACGGAAAGATTAATTTCGCTAAATTTCTAATGCTAATGGCTCCGAAACGACTCTTCTAAGAGCTGCAACTGTTTAAGATAAAACCTTTTAAACAATTCACGTTTCAAGTTTCAGAAAATAAAAGTGCCATAAAACATGTACACGTACGATAAATCGACGCTTCAGGGCCGACTTTTCTTCGAATTAATCATTCTCGCCATAAATTTTATTTCTACTTGTTGAACACTGGAATCGTCCCCTGATGCGCTAAATTGTATACAGAGATTTTTCCGTATTTGTTGACAAATGATAGACGGAATTTTTAAGGCATTGCCTGGTCATCCGTGTTTAGGCACAAAAGACGGAAAGAAAAGACAAAAATTTCCCATGAGGATTTATACGACTGTGACTGTACAAGTACGTTACAAGATCGGAATAAAATCTAAGATGACCGTATAGCGAAAACTTTGTAGCTACCGATTTAAACACGACGCCACATCAAAGTTTTTCTTCGTTGTCCGTTTTACTCTCCCCCGCCGTTCGCCCCCGACCGCTAGCCGTTTTATGGTTTGACTGCCCTCGAATAGCACTTTAGGGAAATACACGCGTGACTTTCGCGTCAAGGAATTCTCACCCTACCGATAGCGCAACCGTATTATGTATCATTCGCCAATAAAACTCGAGGTTGTTCGAGCCCCTGACTGTCGGCAATTGAGGACACAGTCGCAGCTCGTACAATCGAGTCCATTATCGGGCGACAAATATCCGTAGATGCAATTCGCCAATGTTTCAAATTACTCAACTCTCGCTCAATCTTCGATTGATTATGATAGGCTGTCGAATAATTCAATCGGGCAATCGACTTGAACTGTTCTTTGAGGCGTTAAACGCTATCTCAGTCACCGGGGACTGACACTATATTTTTCGTTCAGGCCGCGTCAGTCACTGTCGACTGACAAAACACCATATCAAAAATCACAAAAATTAAGAAGACTATTTTACAACGCAAAATATCGTTCATAGCTGTCGTCAAAATTGTACTTCATTCACCATCGTCGCAGAAAAAAGTCCAAGGCCGGATGAAATATGTATCGAAAGACAATCCACGATTTCCATGGCTCTCATTAGCTTACATATCTCGTATATTGGCGGGTTTCCGATATCGCACCGTTGCGTTTGGTTTATCGGCCAGTCCTATCGGGACGATATCTCGAGAACGGTAGCAAGGGGTAAGGGTGGTAATTAGAGGAGTCCACGGTGAACATTCGAATTCATTCGGGATGGTGAATACCACGGTAATTCAACCCTTGGCCCTTTCTCGCTCGCGCGACAACGCTTCCGGTGCTCCTTGTGCTCCTTTGAGCCCCGCAATCTCCTCGGGCTCAACAAGAACGTGCGGTAGGACTACTTTCTCCCCCGCTCCGCCTTTCCTTTCGACCCTTTAACCCGCGGTACCTCGGTGAACCCTTGGAAAACTGTCTGAACATGACGTAACACTCCTGCGAGTAGCGAGCCAAACCCTTTTTGCTATATCCACGATCGGTAACAATGGCGACGCTTCTTACACCCTCTGGTAGAGAGCCCCGTCCCACATTTTCTCTCCTTTGCAGTGACTGGTCACCGTGTATTATTAATTACTGTATTAATCACGGCTGGCACCGTGCTTCCTACAAAGATCTATTATACATAGTTGATACTGCATTCACCAGCCGATTTTATCCCCCTGATTAAATTACCGTTCAAACTTTCCTATCCAACAATTAGCTTGAAAGAAATAAACACAAATACATACGCTTTTGACTGACTTTAGTCTCAATTATTGTTTCCATTTCTTTTTTGATTTACTTAACACAGGTCTCTGTGCAGTCTGTATGCTAGCGAGGGTGGAACAGGAGCGATTGAAAAGCCTAAAATACAATAATGCGTCGATCTACACTACCGTCCAAAAGTATGGAAACACTCGCTCCGATGTCGAGCCACACAAAAACTTCTATCCTCCTCTGGAAAATGATGAGATCCCCATTTTCCAAGCGGCGTTTTAAAAAGGACAAATAAGTCTTCATTTAACTCTTTTGAAAAAATTTTTACGATTTTTTTTGAGCCCGGTAAGCACTTTGAAAGTTGATCGTTTTTTGGCTTTTTTGGGGGGTTGAAATTTTAGCGCACGACTTGTAGGAAATTTTTTTCACTTTTTTTCCACCGGAAACTTAAGGCGGACAGTAAAAGCTTTAATTCACTTTTTTAATAAGTTTCATATGATTTTTTTTCGCATAACTGTTGAACTTTTGGCAAAAAATGACTATATTTATAAAATGTTGCCTAATTCGGAAACTGTTGAGTTTTCGTAAAATTACCAAGAGGGTAAGAAGATGCATACAATCATTGTGGATGCACCTAATTTTTTTCAGAATGAATAGAAGAAAAAAAAATTGTTTTCAAGACACGACGAAATTTTTTTATATTTTAAAAAATCCGTTCTCTTCCCTGCTCTACACGGTTTTTTCATCGAAAAAACCACCCCTCACTCGGATCACAGCTTTAACCAGTCGTGGCATCCGTTCGATGAATTCATCCATGTGACTCTGCTAAGCAATTACAGCTCCACGCTTATCAAGATCGATTTCTTTTTTTCGTGACATTTTTCAACGAAATAGATAATAAAATATTCGCGAAAATCTATAAATTTTTTTCACGCAGTCACGTTCGCCACGTTAGCACAACTGGATAACTCTATCGACACTGTTCTTTGTCGTCCTACAATGTCATGATCGACGGGTCCAAGATCGACGTTCAAAACAAATGTAACCATAAAAAAAATCCAAGCTTCGTTCAATAAATCGCACGAAAATCAAGTTTCCGTCACAACAGTGAAGCGTCGTTTGTTTAATGCTGGCTTAAGAGGCTGCGTTGCGGTGAAAAAACCCTTGCTTCGTCCTGCCAATAAAAAAAAAGGTTTCGGTGGGCCCTCGAACATCGAGGTTGGACGATTGAACAGTGGCGAAACGTTTTGTGGATGGACGAATCCAAATTTTTAATTTTTGGATCACGTCGAAGAACTTTTGTTCGCAGGAGTACCGAGGAAAAAATGGCACCCCAGTGCTTGGTGCCCACCGTTAAACACGGAGGTGGTTCCGTTATGTTGTGGGGGTGTTTTTCTGGCCATGGAACCGGAGATTTGGTAAAAATCGAAGGGATAATGAAGAAAGAACAATATAAGCGAATTCTTATCCGGCACGCGATTCCATCGGGTTTAAGAACGATCGGTCGTGGCTTCGTTATGCAGCCAGATAACGATTCGAAGCATAGCTCTCACCTCTGCCGAGGATACCTGAACAATAAAGAAGCCAAAAACGCCATTGTCAACATGGTGTGGCCACCCCAATCGCCAGATTTAAATCCGATCGAGCTCCTGTGGGACGAGCTGGATCGAAAAATACGGAAAACTTGTCCCACATCTTCTACGATTTGTGGGAAAAACTGAGAGAAGCTTGGGCCACCTTGGAGCAGAGTCACATGGATAAATTGATCGAATGGATGCCACGACTGGTTAAAGCTGTGATCCGAGCGAGGGGCGGTTTTTTCGATGAAAAAACCGTGTAGAACAGGTAAAAGAACGGATTTTGAAAAATATAAGAATATTTCGTCGCCTCTTGAAAAAAATTTTTTTTTCTTCTATTAATTCTAAAAAAAATTAGGTGCATCCACAATGATTGTATGCATCTTTTTACCGTCTCGGTGATTTTACGAAAACTCAACAGTTTGAGAATAAGGCAACATTTTATAAATATAGTCATTTTTTGCAAAAAGTTCAACAGTTATGCGAAAAAAAATCATATGACACTTTTTAAAAAAGTAAATTGAAGCTTTTACCGTTCGCCTTAAGTTTTCGCTGGAAAAAAAAAGGAAAAAAATTTCCTACAAGTCATGCGCTAAAATTTCAACCCCCTAAAAAAACCCAAAAAACGACCAACTTTCAAAGCGCGTACCGGGCTCATAAAAAATCGTAAAAATTTTTTCAAAAAAGGTAAATGAAGATTTATATGTCCTTTTTAAAATGCTTCTTGGAAAATTGGGATATCGTAATTTTTCAGAGAAGCATGGAACTTTTTGTGTGGCTCGACATCGGAGCGAGTGTTTCCATACTTTTGGACGGTAGTGTATATAAAGTCCATCGACGACGCGGACGATGGAAAATCGGAAAATGACAGTGAGATCAGTATGGATTTTTACATAATTCGCGTATAACATCATCCAAAACTCGGTTGATTTCTGAACGTCCTCCAGAGGCCAAATGCGGTTCACAAATAAATATGCCGAGTCATAGTCAGAGCGGCCCAAAAACCGGTCGCGAAGCTGTATCGCGATAGCCGTCTGATGCCGCTAGTTTGATTAGAAAAGTGGCTTCTATCCCTGCATCCGTTTTAAAACAATAATCGTTATTACGCAATTATTCCGGACGTCACAGCGCTTTCTTGTGATTTAACGCGTGTGTCTCGAGTGGTTTGGTGATCGTTCGGTATCCCCGCCTTATTTTGTCAACGACTGGGTCACCTGCGTCTTTGAGACAGTCTGGGGTTCTTTAGAGCGATTCGTTTTTCTTATCGCTACATTTTGTAAATATCGTGTGTGTGTGCAGGTATCGGCGAAAAAGCCGAAGCTGGAAACGACGAGACGTCCGGGGACCCGCCGGGGTTCGTACGAGCTCAAGGTATGCTCGGAGATCACACTCAGAAAGCTAAAAGTAATGGTGAGTCTCACGACCATACACGCTGCAACTACTTTAAATTGTAGTATTCGACTCATGGCGGCGGTGTATATTGTTAAAAAAATCAGTGAGGCAGGCGCTTTGCCGTTGTTTCCTTTTTCTTTCTGACTCTCTCTCTTTTTCTCTCTTTTTTCAATTCTTTCTCTCATCCAACTTGTTCTCTGCTCCCGGGCATTCGCTATCAGCCCTCGCTGACTCGAGTAGCTTCTCCTATTGTTTACCCGTGTTCTGCTCGTCTGCCTATGGATACGAAAGTAGTGGAGCATAAATATGACTGGTTAGCATATGCGAAGCAGCTCCGGAAAAAGAAAATTATGTACGGCTCAGTGATTGTCAGCTCAGGAAGAACGATGAGAAGAGTTTGAATGCGGTAAACGAGACGTGAGTAGTGCCAATAACTGGAGATTTGTGTTCCCCTCAACTGCCAATCGCTCTACCCCTCGGTTCTGGTATAATACTGTTGTATAAACGCCCCAGTGCCCGGTCGGCCGAGCCTCAACCTCTTTCGAAGTGTGCTCAAATTATTAAACGTATTTATATTGCGCGAGGGCTCTCGGGGTCTCGCGCGTCCATCATATCCCCATCTTCATGGGCTCTCTCTTCGCGCAAGCACCGGTGAAAACCCGAAAGAGCATAAACCTCGCACTAATAACAGGCCTCCACCGAGTCCACTTCACTCCGGC
>CAXAQZ010000495.1:0-21118 GCA_963971145.1 Sussaba pulchella | reverse complement strand
AAAAAGGGATCTACCGTCGGTAAAAGAGGGATCAGCCTCAGCCTCACCGTTGGTAAAAAAGGGATCAGCCTCAACTTACCGTTGGTCAAAGAGAAATCAACCTTACCGACCGTCTCAAGTCAGGTCCCCGTGGTAAGTGGTCCGGAACTGTCTTTACCCTACTACTCATGATATTGCATACTCGCAAAATCGTAAAAAACGTTGAGGCACGCAACGCGGCAGACCGGATTTTGGCGGAAAAAGCTTGGCACCGTGTTTTAGCAAGGGACTCTGGAATAAGCGAAAAGGCTGCTGCATACGCTATCGCAAACATAATGAAAATAAAATCAAAACTCGGTATGGGTGTGATTACGAGAAAGAAGACGAAGACTAAAAAGAAGAAGAAGTCTAAAATCATGCTTACTAAAATAGTAAAAGCTGCATCGGAATCTTGTGGAAATAATTCTCGTGAAATCATTCAATCGGCTTTATGGAAAGCTCGTGATGTTGTAAAAACTGCGGGTGGAAAGAGAAATGTTCATATACCACGTATATTGCCAGTTTCCTCAAAAGTCGGAGGGTTTTTACCTCTTCTCATTCCCCTGTTTGACGGTTTAAGTGCAACCGGAGCATTGGCTGGTGGTGCTGCGGGAATAGCAAAAGCCGTGAATGACGCTAAAGCCGCTAAACAACAATTGGAAGAGAGTCAGAGACATAATAAAACAATAGAAGCTATTGCTTTGGGTAAAGGTCTCCTTCTCAAACCTTATAAAACGGGGTTTGGACTACAGTTCGGTGTGGAAAAAAAAAAAAAATTTCAACATAAAATTGCCTAAACGGGCTCTCACAGATGTCGAGCTACTTAAGGATGCGCACTTTCTAAAAATTCCACATTTTGGTGGTGTATTTATGAGAAATGCCTTACCCCTGGGTGGACCGTATTATTGCGAATCAGCAATAATTAACCTTGATGATAAAGACGGCCCGGGCACACACTGGGTGGCCTATCGAAAAAATGGCAGTAAAGTAATTTATTTCGACAGTTTTGGAGATTTGCAACCGCCTCGAGATCTAATGGATTATCTCGGAGTTAACAATGAAATCAAATATAATCATAGAAGATATCAAGAATATGATACACATATATGCGGCCATTTGTGTTTAAAATTTTTATATAAAAGCCTGTAGAGCATGGGAAATTGAATCAGTTGGTAATGAACCGCCATGGTTGATTCATTAACGTTGAGTCTATCGGGCGCATCGTCGACATTGGAAACACAATATTTTCCACCAATCGAACTTTCATCTGATAAGAACTATATGCTTGGACTAGTGGAATTATTATCATTCAATTCCATTCCTAACATTGACATTGGAAAAAACAAATTTTACGTGGGTGCAGAAGTGATTGAATTACCAACTGAAAGTTATGAGATTGAAGATATTAATACGTATTTGAAGAAAAAACTCGCATCCAAAGGAATTTCAATAAATATTACACCCAATAATAATACGCTCCGTAGTGCGATAAAGTGCAATCGAAACATTGATTTTAGGCCACATGATTCTATAGCTCGTCTATTGGGATTTACTCAACGCGAGTTATCATCTAACGCAGTACACAGTTCAGAATTACCCGTCCGCATTCTGAATATTAATGCATTGAGAATTGAGTGCAATATTACATCAGGGGCATACATTAACGAGCGAAAGGTTCACACCATACATGCATTTTTTCCCAGCAGTACCACCGGGATATAAGATCATCGAGGTGCCATCTCACGTCATTTACCTTCCGGTCGCCGTGAAGATTATTGATCATTTACAATAACGCATAGTCGATCAAGATAACGAACCTATAAATTTTCGTGGAGAAGCAATTACCGTGCGACTGCATATTAAGCAAGCGAGCAAGTAATTATGGGCATTGTGTTTCATGGTAAACGTGATTCAGACTATAAAATACAGTCAGCATGCCGACGTATCATCAGTCATCATCGTGTCACCAAGACGCTAGCACGTCGCAACATTCAGTTCCTCAGAAGTCTAGGACTCCGAGTAGTTGGTGAAAAAAAGTAACGTTCACGATATTTTGCTGTTGCTATAATGGGAGACTCCCTGCGCGTGCGATCGCCCGTTGTATTCGACGAATCCGTAACACATTATGAGATTCATGCACATCAACCATATACTTCGTTAACGTTTAATAACAGCGATGAAATTCGCATATCCATTCAACATCAGGATTTGTGTCTTCTACCGTCGAAAAGTTCTATCCACATATGCGGGAAATTAACGAAAGCCGATGGAACATCGGCCGTTGCATCAACGAAATTTGTAAATAATGCAATATTGGATTTATTTGAAGAAATTCGTTATGAGATCAATGCCATAGAGATTGATAGATGCAAAAACGTTGGTTTGACCTCTCTCATGAAAGGTTATGTATCGCTGAGTCCGAGTCAGAGTTCGATCATTGAAAACGCGGGCTGGCTCGATGTGGAAGAAACGAAAAAATTGACGAATAACAATGGATACTTTGATGTATGCATACCCTTCTAAAGAAATATTATTGGATATAATTGGGAACAATTGAAGCAAATTTTCAATCGTTCCCAACTGTGTTTCTTAATTGTGTCCTGAACGATTTAGAACGATTGAAGCCGTCTATTCGTTCCCTACCGTTCTCAATGGGGACGTATGATTTACAGGTTATGCGTATTGGTAGCAACACGCTGGTTTGGGGAAATATTTGAAAACGTCCATCCAATTTCTGAGCAGAATTGTTCCACTTTTTTTTTCAATGTTGCTCAAATTTCAAAGAACATTAGAAATTTTCAATCCAATTAATTCTCCTGTTATCAAAGAATTGCCACCAACATTCTTATAAATAATATTATCAAGTCGTATCACAAGAACCACTAGTCCTTCATTTATTTTTTATTGAACAATAATTATTGTTTGAGAATGATTGTTAATTATTGTACCTCATCACCCGAAGTGCTGGGAGTAGGGGAACGATCGTCACGAATCATATTCTTCAATCAAAGATCTGTAACCGGTCTTCAGGTGTGAATATTTCATTGCCAGGATTCGTCGGAGCTCCGTGGATGTCGGTCTCTTCTTCGGGTGTTATGATACTGATGACAGATGGCATCGTTTTTAACTCCCGGCTGAAAACGGGAGTTATGTGTTTCGTCGTGAGCAACGTGAATTGGCGTTTCGTTGGAAATACTTTACCGGCCAAACGGCTGATTTTCTTCTTACAAATTGATGTACATCGGTGTCGGAAGTCACAGAGAGGGTTTAGCTTCCATAATATTTACGATCAGATCTCAACTCGCGGAGATATTAAATGTGGAAATTTGAACGTTTTCGAACGTTTTTCTCAAATCGCAATTTTGATGGGTTCGACTGCATGAATCGCAGACTTCACGGCATCATCTGCTGTGACAGCGCGTGTGTAAGTGTAGTGGAACGTATCCGTGTGCTTTGCATCAAGGCTCTGGACGATATCGCTGAGTGCGAGAGAGACAGCGCGTTTGGTCGATCGTTTTAACTTCGAAACACAACTTTCAACGGAAATTTTTTTTTTTCTCGAGTGATTCAGAGTGAAAATTTTTTATTAATTGATTTTATGTATAAACGATATTTTTTTAAAGAGTGCATTTTCCATTTAACGTTCAATAATTAGTTAGTTACCAGGGATGATCTACTGACGATTTTATCGTGGACGTCGAATTAATAATTCTGGATACTGGTATTCTGGTATTCGGGCGTGAAATTGAGATGTATGTGAATGTGGAGGTTAGGTCGGATGACGTGGTTATGCCCGGTGATATTGTTTTATTTATGGTCATCAACTGATGTCACGTACGAACGATATTGTTTAATGAGTTCATTCTTTTTTATTCAACGTATGATAATGTTATCAGGATTGTGAAAAACGTGAATATTGATGTTCAGCTGGACGATGTGGTTATGCCCAGTGATATTGTTTACCTCGGTGGAATTGGCAATTCGAAAGAAAAAAATTGTTGTCGGATTCAATTTTTTACTTTATCCTCCAACCGACAAAACTTTAGACGCAGCGATTTGTCAGAATGCACAATATGTATATTTGTTTTCATTGTTTTTCCTATATGAGTCAGGTCCTTTTCGAAGCAGCATTCATTCAATGTTCACTCGCTTAAGACATATTCAAAACCTATAAAGACTGGGAAGGACGAGCGGAATGCGCTGACATCTGGTCAAGGCTACGTCGAGCCGCGCTTGAAAACTGTACAATGCGCAGACATTTGGTCTAGGCTACATAGAGCCGCGCTTAAAATCTCCATAATGCACTGAGATTTGGTCAAGGCTGTATTAAGCCGCCCTCAAGACTCCACGATGGGCTGACAATTTGTCATGGCTACATGGAGCCGCGCTGAACAATCACATGATGCGCTGACATTTCGCTGAGACTGTACTCAACTGCGCCCAAGGACAACCAGCATGTGCCGCAGCTAGTCGATACTTTCAAAGTCTTGTCTCATCAAATTTCTATACAGTGGTCACGTTTTACGATATTGAATCGATAAACAATAGTACATTATGACACTAGTAGGAAAAATTGTTTTGTGACGTTGACGTCTTGTTCGAGCTAAATGATTCCAATCATTGGCAGACATGAAGAAAATAATATCAAATTATCATTAAAAAGTATAAAATAAAATAAATTTAAAAAATTTAAAAAAACTCCCGGCTGGAGTAAAAATCGAACACAAAAAAAATTAGAACGAAAAAAAAGTAATCTGATAGAAAGCATGAATAAAATTCATGAATCTAAAAAGAATACAACAAATTAATAAATTTAAAATGGAAAAAACAATCTAGTGAAATTAAAAGAATGAAATAAATAAATAAATTCAAAAAGGATGAAATAATTCAAGAAGTCATCTTAGTTTATTCGTAGTTTGAATTATGATCGTTCGTTTGTATGAGTTCAATTTTTTGAATCGTGGTAATTTTCTCACTGCCCTCAATTCAGTCGGGAGACGTCATTCATTAACCATAAATATGATATAGGATAAAGATGTTTGACAGTGCAAAGAAGACGCCATTAGATAATTGAAAATGAAGACGATCTGGATTTAGATGTTCGACGATACGAAAGAAAACGTCTCCCGACTGAATTAAGGGCAGTGAGGAAATGACCACGATTCAAAAAACTGAACTCATACAAACGAACGATCATAATTCAAGCTACGAATAAACTAAGATGACTTCTTGAATTATTTCATCCTTTTTGAATTTATTTATTTATTTCATTCTTTTAATTTCACTAATTTGTTTTTTTCATTTTAAATTTATTAATTTGTTGTATTCTTTTTAGATTCATGAATTTTATTCATGCTTTCTATCAGATTACTTTTTTTTCGTTCTAATTTTTTTTGTGTTCGATTTTTACTCCAGCCGGGAGTTTTTAAATTTATTTTATTGATTCTCCATTGATAAAATTGAAACGACTGGGAACGATTGGGAATGGTTGGGAGCGAATGAAAAACGCTTGACTGCTAAGAAACATTTGGGAACGATTGAAAAAAGAATGATTGAGAACAATTGAAAATCTCTCGAGCTATTAGGAACAATTGCAAATGATTGGAGAAAGAATACCTCAATAGAGAACGATTGGGAACGTTCAATCGCTTCCAACTGTATGCAATAATAATTTTGTACAAGGGTACCACTCTCTATGATTCTTGGGTTCGCCGAGGATTATCGGAAAATAATTATCAATACGAAGCACGAGCTAATTCTCACAAGATCGAGAAACGATACGAATGCAATTATGCAAACAGCTCAGGCTGATGGAAACTACGAAGAAATCAAGATTAATCTTATGAAAATTGAGTGGTTAATGCCATATGTGGACTATCTGATAAGAGTAAGATACAATTACTCGGACATATTGAGAAGGATATAAGCATGAGTTATCGCACATGGGAATTATATGAATATCCAATGCGCCCATCCACGATGAAATATATTTGGACCGTCAAAACATCCAATCAATTGGAAAAACCACGTTTTATCATTGTGGCCTTTCAAACGAATCGAAAAATCATGCAAGATGTAAATGCCAGTCGCTTCGATCATTGTAACATTACCAACGTGAAGCTCTTCCTTAACTCTCAATGTTATCCATACGGCAACCTCAATCTTGATCTTCATCGTAATCAATACGCACTGTTGTATGATATGCACGCGAACTTCCGCAAAGCCTACTACGACAAGGATATGGAACCCTTTCTCACGAAGCAAAGTTTTCTCGATCATGCGCCACTTATTGTCATCGATTGTTCAAAACATAATGCTCAAACAAGCTCCGGTTGATGTTCGTCTGGAGCTAGAGACAAAAACAAATTTCCCAGCAGGAACAACAGCATACTGTTTAATATTACATGATCGTATAATGGACTATAATCCTGTACGCGGCGATGTGAGAAAGCGTATATAATGCATTTGTTATTATAATCATATGTAATATTTTTTTAATAATTGAATAAAAATTTTTTTTTTAAATTTCTAAACATTGAAATTGTATGAGAATTTATTAATCCTTACCCCCCAACACAAATAGGATCACATACTATCGGAGATAATGTATCGATCGCCTTGAGTAGTGGGTGAAATATCGAGCAGTCGGTATTGAGCAGTGGGTAAAAGATCGTGCCGTGGGTATTGAGCAGTCGGTATTCAGCAGTCGATTGATAATCGATACTTAGCTGTGGGGATCGATCAGTGGGTAAATTGGGTAGGTAAATTCGAGCAGTGGGTAAATCGATATTTAGCAATTGATAAGGTAGATATCAAGGTAAAGTAGCATGTCTTAGCAGATAACGCCATCTATTCCATTGGTAAGGTAGAGAGACTTAGTAAACAACATCATCTATATCGAGGTAAGCTAGTGGGACTTAGGTTATTTAGGTTAATTAGCGCCATCTATCAGATCGGTAATGTAAAAAGACTTAACAGATAACGATATCTATCGGACTCAGCCGGTACAGCAGATCAGGGATCTATAATCGATATTTGAGACAGTCGGTAAGGCAGGAATTGATTCACAAAACTACAATCGGGGAGCAGTCGGTAATGCAGAGAATCTACTTTATCGACATTGTGCTGGAACCGGCCTAGCCTATCTACTAATTGGCACAGGATCTTTTGATTCTTTTCAAAAGTTTTATCGTCCGATATTTCGTATATGACAAATATCGAACTTAAAAAATCATGTCGACCGGACAATACTTTTACGCGTTTCCGAGCACTCGTCGAGTTATTCGATCTGGAGGCTCAATTTGAAAGGACTAGAACAAAACTGCAGCAAATGGACAATACGCTCGTGGCTTGCCATAAAACAAGACAAAATTAATCATCGTTACCACGGACAATTGTTTGTTTTTCAAATCCCAAATAGTTTGGGCAACAAAAAAATACTTCCGTAGCCATTCCAGTATATCAACGCGAAAATTCTGAAAATAATTTGTAAGGAAGTCGCTACACGATATGATTGTGAACAAAAAAATTCAAAGAAGAATCCTGATTTATCTCTATTGCTTGGAGAATTTATTATTTTTAAATTGAAAATACGTCGCACACTGGCAAAGTATTAACGATAAATCTATCAGACTGAGCAACATCGCTGCCATTAACTCAATTCAATAACTTTAATTGATAAAAAATTAATTGAGGAAACAAAATTGATTCCAATAATGAATTTTATCAACAAAATACTCACTATAGCGTTGTTCGTAATTGTTGCGTTGTACCCTTGATTAGAATAACAATTTTTTTTCCACCGGCTTCTCATATGACGAGAAAAGCTCGATCGCACTTACAGTAAAGTTATTCCGAGCGTATTGACGACCTTCCCTCCTTCTAATTATATGAAGAAGACGAAAAAAACGGTTCAGCGTTTGGCTCGCGCGATTAAGGGTAGGTGAGCTGGGGTGCGTAGTCGTTCGAGGGATAGACGCAGCGTGGGAGGACGGTGAACCATAGCGGATGAGAGCGGGTAAAGGAAACAGGGAAAACTAATTGAAACCGCCTAACGACCGAACGGCAAATGATACATCGAGTTTCGGAAAAAGAAGGAGTGGGAGAGAAAAACAACAGAGCGAGGAGCGCCGCATGTCTCCATGATGTTTCGTCTTCTTTTTCCAAGTATGGCGGAAAGTAACCGATTTTTCCACTTATAGGTTCGTATCCCTGTGTGTAGATCTGCCGCTCTCTCTATCTCCGGCTTGTAAGTCCCATGGTTAAATGCATCTGCACCTTCGGCTCCCTTGAGACCACGAGAAGCGTAACACGTAATTAGCAAATTATCAATCAATTCTGTTGTCCAGACTCAGACCGATCCATCGTTCAACTATCAATCATCTGCCTCGTTCTCCTTAATGTTTACATCCTCGTTCTTCGTCATCCTAAAGATAAACTGCCATTTTCATGATAAATGCTAATCCGAGTGACTTGCGGGGCTCCGAATTTGGGCGTTTTTACTGACGACAGCAACGATCGACGAATTGGATGTCGCGAGCTTATCGTTCGAATTTGATTTCAATAGCTCGATAATTTTCAACTTATTTCTCACAAGTTTTTTTTAGAATCATGTAAGTCGAAAAATACTAAAACTTTTCTTGGCAATACTTGCACGAATAGAGATAGAGATCGTTTTTAGTCCTAAATACATAAAAATAAATATATAAAAATAAATAATAAAAAATTAAAAAAATAAATACATAAGAAAAAATAAATGCATAAAAAAAAACATATGTGCAGTTTACACACAGTAGAAGTAAAACTTTTCGAATAGTAAACGGCGAGAGAATGAGTCGAATGCAATATCAGGAGTGGGATAATTATAGGGTTTATTTATTATAATATTCGTACCAAGTTGAAAAGTTTCTTATGTAACTCGTGCATGAAAAGTGTTAGTATTCGTGCCGGCCGAAAGTGCCTAAAATGGCGCTTTGTAGCCATGAGCTTAATAAATTCCCAGCGAATGCACTGATTAGCTGCTTTGCGTGCCATTTACTTTTGCGTGCGATTTATGGAATTTATTTAACGTTGCTACAGCGACGGTCAAAGTGTCAACACAGCTGTAGTGTCAGCCGAGCGTTTCGAATGGGTCGAGAAGAAAGTTTGGTTCACCACGAAAACGAAGGGTTGTTTTCATTATTTTATTCATTAAAAATAGTTTTGTTGTGGGTCGGGGGGCTCCCCCCCCCCCGGACCCCCCCCCCCCCCCCCCCGCTGTTTTTTTTGAGTCCCCACTTTTGAAATACAGTCAAATGAAGTTTTTGAAGTATTGACCACATTCGGTCAGTCAAATCAATATATCTCAACAACGGTCAGTGATAACTCGAAAAACCACGGGTTTTTTTTTTTTTCGTTTTTGAACGCTCTATACAATGAAAACATTTATGATTATGTTGCACGAATTCAACAATTATTCATAAGCAATTGAAAATTTAAAATAAAATGAAACAAAAAAAGTACCCTTTATTTTTGAAATTCATTTTTTTAAATTCCTTAAACGAAAACGAAAATTTAGCCACCTTGGACTTGTTGGGCTTACGCTTCGTTCGGGAGTTATAGATTTTTCATATTTAGTTATATATTTGCATCAAGTACATATTGCTTTGAAAAATGATTTTTAAATTCATACATTCGAATTTTTTTGAAAATCACAGCAGTACTTGGCGAGTATTTTCCAAAGTCAAGAAAGACACTTAATTATTCAATAATAATATAAAGATATGATCTGTCTATTTTTACGAAATAAAGTTACATCTTCTATCATTGAATAGTAGCTGTAACATATTAACTCGCCAAGTACTGCTGTGATTAAAAAAAAAAATCGAATTTAGAAATTTAAAAATGATTTTTCAAAGCAATATGTAGGTACTTGATGCGAATACATGCATTTAATGTTTCCAGTTGATCTCACACCTTTTTGCAAATGTTGGAGCGCGCTCGCGTAATTGTACTTGTCTCAATCTTTTTACCCATTGGGTTTTTTGTTGGGATAAGATAGGCTCGTGCATGTACGCGTTATACAGGGTGTCCCAATAACTATTAGGACCTCAGATATCTTCGAAACTACTAGGTTCACAGAACTATTTGCTGGATCAAAATTGCACAGCAAGAAGGGGGCCATCCAATGATACCAAAGTGCCTACTTCCACCCCCACCCCCAGCCCAGGGGGTGGGGCAACTTTAAAATCTTAAATGGAAACCCCCATTTTTTATTGCAGATTCGGATTCCCCATAAAAAAATACGTAACTTTTATTTCAACATTTTTTTTCGATTCATGATAGATGGCGCTGTAATCGCAAAAAAATCTCCGAAAGTACAGAAAGGCGATAATACTTACAGTTTCGGTGGTAAATCAAATTACTACGTTCATAGTAAACACAGTAGCACGGTAGTGTGTGTTTATGTACACATTTCTTCGACAGGTACAGAAAGTACAGAAAGATGATAATACGTACGGCCTACTTCACTGAAAATAAACACTGTTTCAAGGACACTTTAAATAGTTTGCAGGATAAGATAAACATGATACGATTAGTATCGATAAATCGGTCAATCGGGTACAATGTATCCGGTTGAAGAGCAAGTCGATATGCTTCTCATCTATGGTGAATGCCAACAAAATTCTGTAAGGGCAAAAACCTTGTATGGTGAACGATATCCGCGTCGGTCTCAGCCTTCGTGTCAAACATTTAAAAATGTGTGTGATAAACTTAGGCAAACCGGTAGCTTAAGTGTCCGAAGTAGTGTACGCCAGAAACGCGTAACGAATGAAGAAATGGAAATCGGTGTGCTCGCAAGTGTGTTTCGAGATCCTCACATTAGTTTGCGACAAATTCAAAAAGAATCTGCCATTTCCAGGACCAGCGTACACCGCATTTTGCACCGTCACAAATATCACCCGTACCATGTTAGTCTTCACCAAGAATTGCATGGGAACGACTTCATGAATCGCGTAGAGTTTTGTCGAACGGTCCAACGTCAGATTCAACACAATGAGTCATTTCTTAATACCGTTTTATTTACTGATGAGGCAACATTCACAAATCATGGGAACGTTAATTTGCATAACATGCATTTCTGGGCAACGGAAAATCCACATTGGCTGCGGCAGGTTGAACACCAGAGGCAATGGTCTGTGAATGTATGGTGCGGAATCATAGGTGCTAAAATTATTGGTCCCGTTGTTCACCGACTTGGGTGCGCAAGAGTCGCAACTCCTCGACGATAACCAGGCCATTGACGTTCTGAAGTTCACCTCTGAGGCGCTCGAGTTCTCGACGTTGAATCGCCAACATTTCTAATTCCTCGTTCATACGTGCACGCTGCTCCTCCATGCTTATTCTATGCGACATATCTATATCATCAAATAAATTAGAACCGGCCAAATCCCGATGAATTTTATGTTTTGGTTTTAATCGAGACCATTTCTTTACGGTAATGGGCGCAGGGGTGTCTGGATCACCAGAGTCACCCTGAGAACGTGCCCGTACGGGACTATGTTGTACCGACATAAATTGCAACTTATTAGATATATATGTATATATGGGGGGGGGGGGGGGGGATTCCTGGGAATTTCGGCAACTTCGGACCGTTGGGTCAACATTTTTGCCCCCCAGTTTTTTTCATTAGTATGTGCTGAAAATAAAGAGACACGTATTGCGGCGTTTTTTATTTTGAGCCCCCACTTTCGAAATACGATATCGATATATCTCAGCCACGGTTAGTGATAACTCGAAAAAAACGAGTCTTTTTTTTTCGTTTTTAAACGCTCTATACAATGAAAACATTTACGATTATGTTGCACAAATTCAACAATTATTTATAAACAAATGAAAATTGAAAATGAAATAAAACAGAAAATGTACCCTTAATTTTTAAAATGTATTTTTTTTTTAAATTCCTTGAACAAAAACGAATATTTAACCACCTTGAACTTTTTGGGCCTACGTTTCGTTCGAAAGTTATAGCTTTTTTTGTCATAAAATACCGGTAAATATACGAATTTTATTAGTAAAAAATTGCATGAAAAAAAGTACCCTTAATTATTGAAATCTATTTTTTTTCAAATTCCTTGAACGAAAACAAAAATTTTGAGACTCGGCTGGACTTGGGCCGACGCTTCGTTCGAAAGTTATAGCTTTTTTTCTTAACAACCGAGTAAATTTATGGGTTTTTTGTGTCAAAGAAATCTATAACTCCCGAACGAAGTGTCGGCCCAAAAAGTTCAAGGTGATTAAATTTTCGTTTTTGTTCAAGGAATTAAAAAAAATATACATTTTTAAAATTAAGGGTATGTTTTTTGTTTTATTTCATTTATAATTTTCAATTTTTTATAAATAATTGCTGAATTTGTGCAACATAATCGTGAATGTTTCCATTGTATAGAGCGTTCAAAAACGAAAAAAAAGACCCGTGGTTTTTCAAGTTATCTGTAACCGTTGCCGAGATACATCGATTTGAATGACCGAATGTGGTCAGTACTTAAAAAACTTTATTTGACTGTATTTCAAAAGTGGGGGCTTAAATAAAAAACGCCGAAATACGTGTATCTTTATTTTTAACACATATTAATGAAAAAAATTGGGGGGCAAAAATTTGACCCAACTGTCCGAAGTTGCTGAAATTCCCAGGAATACCCCGTATGTATGTGTCAGTCAGACGCTGTATATAAACAACTGAGGTACCATGCACGGGGTGTATAATTAATAATTATTATTGTGTTTTGTGATTATTTATATTTTTCACGTGTGCGTACTGTGATTATTTGATTATGTCTGTGAAAAGTTATTGTGTAGGTACATTTAAATTATCAAATTTCTATCAATAATGACGTTTCTAAGCTTATACAGTTTTTAAGGTCATACTGGGCGGACCGGCGGGCGAAAAATTTGGCCAAAATACACTCGTCAAAAATATTAAGGGACCACTTGAAAGCTGCCAAAATTTGTCAAAATTTCAGACATCTGTATCTCCGCGAAAAAAAGTCGGATCCAAATGATCAACAACTCGTTTGAAAGCTTGACTCTTCTTCTTTTTGACTCAGAGGTTCAACAATTCTTATCGTTTCCTGCCACTCTGTGCCAAGGGCCAAAACAAAAAAAAAACTGTTTCCTTAATTTTTATGAAACTTCTCGATGGTGGCTGGCGTCGGGAAAATTTTTGACAGAACATTTATTCGGACTGTTCGAAAGATTGTTTTCTTTTGTGCAAAACGGTTTTTTATTCATTGCTGTGCGATATTTTTTGACCGAGTTATTTCCTCCCAAAGCAAAAAACACATTTTTTTCTTCAAACGCCTGTATCTCCTGAAGTAATGATCGTACAACAATCGCCCGGATATCATTGGAAAGATAAATTTGTACCCTGTCAAATGCTTACAAGAGATTTTCCAAAAGAATTTTTTTTCTTCCCGTTATTTACATTTCAAAAACATGTAAAATAATGGCACTCTCCCATTCCTTAGTTATTCGGCTGTCATCTTGTAACAAATGGCAAAATCGAAAAAGTGGACCTAGCGTTTCTTAATTGATAGTGTCATTAACAATCATGCCAAATCCCAAGCTGCTGCGATTTTTTTTTCTGCGCGTTCGCAGCTGTCAAATGTTTGATTCAATTGAGGGACCGTTCTTTTCGTCACTTTCATCAGAGAAAAATATCCGACAAATTTTTAATTACTGTATCTCTGCGAAAAATTATGCATCTCTTATGAATCAAGGCTTTGCTTAGAGGTTTAATTTTTATGAATAAAAAAAAATCTGAAATCCGTTTTGCTTTCTTCTGCTACATCCTTAACTGTTAAAGACCTAAAACAGTCGTTTCTTAATCTTTCATGAGATTTGAAAACATCTGTAGGGTAAACTTTTTTTTTCTTTCAATGATTGTTTTCAAAAGTTCTCGACGATTTTCCCTGACTGGGTTTTATTAATTGCGAGTTGCGATTAATTGGGGAATCGGCAAGAAAAACTCGGAATTTTCTCAAAAACGAGTGATCCACCACGATTTTGACTAGCCGCTCCGAGTCGTTTTCGCATATTGATGCACCGACGAATTTGCCATTGAGGAATGGCATGCCAAGCTCGGCAAAGTTCGTTCCGTAATTTCGCGAGAGTCCTTATCCGATGCGAGTTTTCTCGAACTCTTCGCTCGAGAATGTCCCAAACATGCTCGATGGGATTGAGGTCGGGACTCACTGGCGGATGCGGGATCGTAGGGATGTTGTTTTCCGCCAAAAAATTTCTCGTAACATTTGCCGTATGAGGTCGGGCATTGGCGTGCATCAACATTAATCGATTTCCTATTCGATTACGCATCGGCAAAACGTGAGGCCCCAAAACTTCACGAACATAGCGTTGAGCATTCAACGCAGGAGGGGTGTTACATCCTGACTACGAATATAATAAAATACTCGCTCGGACGTAACCCAGCTCTTGACCTCACTTTTGAGTCAGGTTTTTACGCCTTTACTCGGGGACCGAGATCTAGCCTAATCACGATCGAAATGTATGAACCTCTTGGTTTTTACTTGTCGTCCCTTGTCAGTGGTGCGGTCTGGATGGCTGCGGATGGTTGCCATTGCAATTAATCGTCCTTCAACCTCTAGTTTTACTTTCCTACTGTAAAGGGGCAGGTTGATCGAAAGAAAGTTCGGAATGTCAGATTTGGGACGCACACACAATCTTTTGTATTTTCACGTGTAAGATGTTTCGGTATACAGTTCAGCTTGGTTACCATTAATTGTTACACAGTTCACAGTTTCACGATGTTCGTAGGCGCACAAGATGTCAGGTTGAAAGCGTTGTTATAATTATTGTTTTAATGTCTATTGTCGATCGGGTTAAATCTTATTCAAGATTGTGGGCGTATTATCTCGTTTTCGGTTATCTCAATTGCCCTCCTTTGGGGCTTTAATTATCTAAATTCTACGCCGGACTCTACGGTCTCTTAAGCGTATGCATTTATTTATTTATGAGGACACTTGGTCCTTGATTATTCTTTATTTATTTTATGTAACTCATGCATGAAAAGTGTCAGTATTCGTGCCTGCCGAGAGTGCGTAAAATGGCGCTATGTAGCCATGAGTTTAATAAATTCTCAGCGAATGCGCTGATTGGCTGCTTTGCGTGCGATTTACTTTTGCGTGCGATTTCTGGAATTTATTTAACGTTGCTACGGCGACGGTGAAAGTGTCAACACAGCTGTGGTGTCAGCCGAGCATTTCGGATGTATCGAGGGAAAACTTTGGCTATCCACGGAAAAGAGTGAACAATGAACGGAAATAACCGGGAACGTGACGACGAGACGACGGCCGAAATTCGCGAAGCGGCAAAAAGTGTCGTGGACAGTTTATTGCCTGCCAAATCCGAAAAAATATATAGACAATGTTACGAACAATTTCTTGAGTGGCAAAAAAAAAAAAATACAACATCCATTTCGAAGGACACCATGCTCGTCTATTTCGACGAACAGTCAAACATCTTTAAACCGTCCTCGGTTTGGTCGAAATATTCGATGCTCAAGAGCACGATACGCACATTTCGAAGCGTAAACCTTGGCAACTACCACCGCCTGACCGCGTTCTTGACGAAAAATAATAAAGGTTTCACGTCAACGAAATCGAAGACTCTGGAACCGAAAGAAGTTGAAAAGTTTCTTTCAGAAGCTCCAGACGATCAGTATTTGTCCATCAAGGTGAGTTTTTTAACGTTTGATGAAATATTAGGGTCCATAACCTTTAAACTGTGCAATATACTTAAGTTACTTAGTATAGGACTAAGTTCTCTATATTTATTTCAGGTTGCAATGATTTTTGGAATCACGGGGGCTTGCAGACGGGAGGAGCTGAAAAACGTCACAGTCCCAGATATTGAACACCGCGACAACATGCTCGTAGTAAAAATTCCTCGTACGAAGAACGACGTCCCTCGAAAATTTGTAATCGACGGCGACTTTTACGAGCTTGTCAAAAAATACGAAGCTCTGCGACCGGAAAATATAACCACGGACCGGTTTTTTCTCAGTATGCGCAATGGCAAATGCACACAGCAGGTCATCGGAATCAATACTTTCGGTGCAATGCCAAAAATGGTAGCGCAATTTTTGAATCTCGCGGAACCCGAAAAATATACCGGTCACACTTTCCGCCGCACTTCGGCGACAATGCTCGCAAATGCAGGAGCGGATATCCTTACACTGAAGCGCCATGGAGGCTGGAAATCGGACAAGGTTGCACAAGGCTACATCGACGATTCGATAAGCAACGAAAAAAAAATTTGCCACCAGATATCCAGCTCGGTGAATTTGAATCAGCGGTCTTCAGTGACATCTGCGACAACAAAATCGATCAAGGAAAAAATAGAAGTTGGAACGATTGTCAACGACTCCGCATCAGGGTCATCGGCTGCTCAAGTTAGCGACAAAGAAAATTTCTTTGATGCTGCAAATAGTGGTTGGGACAAAAAAGTTTCAATTCAACTGAGCAACTGCAGCGTTACATTCAATTTTGCAAAAGAATGAACTAACCGATTGTTAAAGAATGAATAAATATTTGCGAATGTTATGAATGTGCGTCGGGTTGTTTTCATTATTTTATTCATTGAAAATAGTTTCTTTCGTGGCGGGGGGCTCCGCCCCCCGAACCCCCCCGCCAAGGGCTTCGCCCCTGGACCCGACCAGGGGCTCCGCCCCTGGACTCCACCGGGGCTTCGCCCCTGGACCCCGCCGGGGCTTCGCTCCTGGACCCCAAATGTTCGTAGGAGCACTTTTCATGCATTCGTTACAAAAAATAGTATGCGATACTCGTCCCGTATAGCGAACTATGTACGCACGCTGTGAACTGAGCCGCACTCGCCGCACTCGTACCACAGGGAGCACTCGCCTTCGGCTCGTGCTCCTGTGGTTCTCGTGCGGCTCGTGCGGCTCAGTTCACAGTGCGTGCGTACAAAGTTCGCTTTACGGCACTCGTATCGCAATGTACTATAATATTTATTAATCGCGGGTTTTTGTTATTTATTTGTTGTTATCACTCGCGGACTCTTCTTGTTATTTATTAATTGCTGTTAATTGCGGACTCTTGGTGGTTGATGTATTTATTCTTCAGCATTCAGTTTATTTGTTGGTTTATTTCGTTTATTAATTCTCCAAGGCTGGACTTCATGGTCTACAGCTTATTCAGGAACTCGCGGACTTTTAGTTTATTATTTATTCTTGTCAATCGCAGACTCTTGGTCGCGGACTGATTTATTTATTGGTTCTCAGTTTATTTAATTTTTAAGTATTTTTAGTCACGCGGTTAAATTTATATTTCAATATTATTCAACTCTACCTGACTGTATTAAGAGTCAGGTGGTTCCAAAAGAATCTACGACCGATCGCGTAAACGAGTCTAAGTCCCAACCGTAAATGAAACGGTGGACGCAAAGAGTCGAAGTCCGGAGGCGAAAACGATTCTAAGTCCAAACCGAAATAATAATCGGTGGACACAAAAATATTCTAAGTCCGTTCGGGCAGAGTAACGGTACTTATTCGCGTCGCGAGGACGAATGTCGTGGACGTATTATATTTTAAAACTGAGACACTCTAGGGCGAAAGCCATGGGTTTATATACTGTTTTCCAGGGTGGCACGATCGTAAAATCCAAAAATAGCTCAGGGAGAAGAGAGATTCAAAATGAGATTATAGAGGGTTTCCAGAAAATATCGGGGGTAAAAAATAAATTTAAAAAATTTAAAAAAACTCCCGGCTGGAGTAAAAGTCGAAAACAAAAAAAATTAGAACGAAAAAAAAGTAATCTGATAGAAAGCATGGATAAAATTCATGAATCTAAAAAGAATACAACAAATTAATAAATTTAAAATGGAAAAAACAAATTAGTGAAATTAAAAGAATGAAATAAATAAATAAATTCAAAAAGGATGAAATAATTCAAGAAGTCATCTTAGTTTATTCGTAGTTTGAATTATGATCGTTCGTTTGTATGAGTTCAATTTTTTGAATCGTGGTAATTTTCTCACTGCCCTCAATTCAGTCGGGAGACGTTTTCTTTCGTATCGTCGAACATCTAAATCCAGATCGTCTTCATGTTCAATTATCTAATGGCGTCTTCTTTGCACTGTCAAACATCTATATCCTATATCATATTCATGGTTAATGAATGACGTCTCCCGACTGAATTGAGGGCAGTGAGAAAATTACCACGATTCAAAAAATTGAACTCATACAAACGAACGATCATAATTCAAACTACGAATAAACTAAGATGACTTCTTGAATTATTTCATCCTTTTTGAATTTATTTATTTATTTCATTCTTTTAATTTCACTAATTTGTTTTTTCCATTTTAAATTTATTAATTTGTTGTATTCTTTTTAGATTCATGAATTTTATCCATGCTTTCTATCAGATTACTTTTTTTTCGTTCTAATTTTTTTTGTTTTCGATTTTTACTCCAGCCGGGAGTTTTTTTAAATTTTTTAAATTTATTTTATTTCATACTTTTTAAAGATAATTTGATATAATTTTCTCCACGTCCGCCAATGATTGGAATCATTTGGCTCGAACAAGACGTCCACGTCACAAAACAATTTTTCCTACTAGTGTCATAATGTACTATTGTTTATCGATTCAATATCGTAAAACGTGACCACTGTATAGAAATTTGATGAGACAAGACTTTGAAAGTATCGACGAGCTGCGGCACATGCTGGTTGTCCTTGGGCGCAGTTGAGTACAGTCTCAGCGAAATGTCAGCGCATCATGTGATTGTTCAGCGCGGCTCCATGTAGCCATGACAAATTGTCAGCCCATCGTGGAGTCTTGAGGGCGGCTTAATACAGCCTTGACCAAATCGCAGTGCATTATGGAGATTATAAGCGCGGCTCTATGTAGCCTAGACCAAATGTCTGCGCATTGCACAGTTTTCGAGCGCGGCTCGACGTAGCCTTGACCAGATGTCAGTGCATTCCGCTCGTCCTTCCCAGTCATTATAGGTTTTGAATATGTCTTGAGCAGGTGAACATTGAATAAATGCAGCTTCGAAATGGACCTGACTCATATAGGAAAAATAATGAAAACAAATATACATATTGTGCATTCTGACAAATCGCTGTGTCTAAAGTTTTGTCGGTTGGAAGATAAAGTAAAAAAAATTGAATCCGACAACAATTTTTTTCTTTCGAATTGCCAATTCCACCGAGGTAAACAATATCACTGGGCATAACCACATCGTCCAGCTGAACATCAATATTCACGTTTTTCACAATCCTGATAACATTATCATACGTTGAATAAAAAAGAATGAACTCATTAAACAATATCGTTCGTACGTGAAATCAGTTGATGGCCATAAATAAAACAATATCACCGGGCATAACCACGTCATCCGACCTAACCTCCACATTCACATACATCTCAATTTCACGCCCGAACACAAGTATCCAGAATTATTAATTCGACGTGCTTGTTAAAATCGTCAGTAGATCAATCCTGCTAACTGGCTAATTATTGAACGTTAAATGGAAAATGCACTCTTTAAAAAAATATCGTTCATCCGTGAAATCAATTGATAAAAAATGTTCACTCTGAATCACTCGAGAAAAAAAAAAAATTTCCGTTGAAAGTTCTGTTTCGAGGTTAAAACGATCGACCAATCGCGCTGTCTCTCTCGCACTCAGCGATATCGTCCAGAGCCTCGATGCAAAATACACGGATACGTTCCACTGCACTTACACACGCGCTGTCACAGCTGACGATGCCGTGAAGTCTGCAATGCATGCAGTCGAACCGATCAAAATTGCGATTTGAAGAAAACGTTCGAAAGCGTTCAAATTTCTACATTTAATATCTCCGCGAGTTGAGATCTGATCATAAATATTATGGAAGCAAAACCCTCTCTGTGACTTCCGACACCGATGTACATCAATTTGTAAGAAGAAAATCAGAAGTTTGGCCAAAAACGCGTTACCGACAAAACGCCAATTCACGTTGCTCACAACGAAACACATAACTCCCGTTTTCAGCCGGGAGTTAAAAAGGGTGAACGTTAGAGAGAGAAAACACCTTCGACAGAGAAGGCAGGTGAGCTCAGAGAGAGAAAGGGAGATCGTTAGAGTGAGAGAGCATTCTAGTTAAGATCGCAGATAAGCTTAGAGCGAGAAATGAAGAGTTCTAGAGAGAGAAAACCGTTTCGACGGAAACTCGTAAAATCGCGCAAAGTAGGGCGCGCGTGCCTCATACCCTAGGGAATCACGAATCACGTGATTCGAATTCCTCCTCTTCTATATTTATGATCTTCAGCTTCGGTTTCGATTGTGTTTGCTCCGTAACTTTAAAATTCTCGCCCATTTTATCTTGAACTGTTGCCCTGAGTGTCTCTAGTTCTTCACCTGTGTCACAACCTAAAATCACAGTACCCTTACTGCCTTTTTTCAGCTTTAAAACGTTTACTCCCATAGTCTTAATATCCACTCCCTCTTTTATCGTCTTTTTTGTCACTTCACTCTCCTGCTGCACTTTGGGCTCAATAATTATGATTTTCTCCTTTTTTCTTTCTTTCACTGCTTCACTATAGGTGTCCTTTGACCCTTTTGCTGCACTCATATCTCCTCCTAGTAGCATCCTTCTGAGCTCTTCTATTTCTTGCTTCACGCTTCCCAACTCTTCTCGGACTATTTCTTGAACTATCTTTTTAATTTCACCTCTGCATACAGCTTCGTCCTTTATCATTTTTACGCTTCTCACTATCCAATCTGATTTCTCTTCAGCATGTGGAATTAAGACTCTGTTACCACTGATTGATCCTGTCGATCCCAGCCGGTCTCTACTGAATCCTGCTGTCGTCGGCGTTTTCGTCGTCACTGTTTCTCCTACCGTTATATTGTCATAGGGGCCTGGACACGGCACTGTTTCACGATTCTTATCGAGTATTTTGTGCTCATTCACACATCCCGGATGGTAAAAACGCTTTGGGCAAGATCTGCATTTGACGACCTGGTTCTTGATCGCTTTTTTGCAAGCTGAGCAGTTATACTCATCGTATTCACTCAGGCTATCAGAAATGATGG
>CAXAQZ010000494.1:10000-12500 GCA_963971145.1 Sussaba pulchella | reverse complement strand
AAATAAAGGAATAAATGAATGAATAAATATATGAATAAATGAATAAATGCATAAATGAATAAATGAATAAATGAATAAATGAATTAATGAATAAATAAATAAATGAATGAATGAATGAATAAATTAATAAATAAATGAATAAATCAATGAATTAATGAATTAATGAATGAATGAATGATCGAATAAATGAATAAATGAATAAATGAATAAATGAATAAATGAATAAATGAATGAATGAATAAATGAATAAATGAATAAATGAATAAATGAATATATGAATAAATGAATAAATAAATAAATGAATAAATGAATAAATGAATAAATGAATAAATGAATAAATGAATAAATGAATAAATGAATAAATGAATGAATGAATAAATGAATAAATGAATAAATGAATAAATGAATAAATGAATAAATGAATAAATGAATAAATGAATAAATGAATAAATGGATAAATGAATAAATGAATAAATGAATAAATGAATAAATGAATAAATGAATAAATGAATAAATGAATAAATGAATAAATGAATAAATGAATAAATGAATAAATGAATAAATGAATAAATGAATAAATGAATAAATGAATAAATGAATAAATGAATAAATGAATAAATGAATGAATGAATAAATGAATTAATGAATAAATGAATGCATGAATAAATGAATAAATGAATAAATGAATGAATGAATAAATGAATAAATAAATAAATGAATAAATAAATAAATAAATACATGAATAAATGAATAAATGAATGAATGAATAAATGAATAAATGAATGAATGAATAAATGAATAAATAAATAAATGAATAAATGAATAAATGAATAAATGAATAAATGAATAAATGAATAAATGAATAAATGAATAAATGAATAAATGAATAAATGAATAAATGAATAAATGAATAAATGAATAAATGAATAAATGAATAAATGAATAAATGAATAAATGAATAAATGAATAAATGAATAAATGAATAAATGAATAAATGAATAAATGAATAAATGAATAAATGAATAAATGAATAAATGAATAAATGAATAAATGAATAAATGAATAAATGAATAAATGAATAAATGAATAAATGAATAAATGAATAAATGAATAAATGAATAAATGAATAAATGAATAAATGAATAAATGAATAAATGAATAAATGAATAAATGAATAAATGAATAAATGAATAAATGAATAAATGAATAAATGAATAAATGAATAAATGAATAAATGAATAAATGAATAAATGAATAAATGAATAAATGAATAAATGAATAAATGAATAAATGAATAAATGAATAAATGAATAAATGAATAAATGAATAAATGAATAAATAAATGAATGAATACATGAATGAATGAATAAATGAATAAATGAATAAATGAATAAATGAATAAATGAATAAATGAATAAATGAATAAATGAATAAATGAATAAATGAATAAATGAATAAATGAATAAATGAATAAATGAATGAATTAATGAATAAATAAATGAATAAATGAATAAATGAATAAATAAATTAATAAAAAAATGAATAAATGAATGAATAAATCAATGAATTAATGAATTAATGAATAAATGAATGATCGAATAAATGAATAAATGAATAAATGACAAAATGAATAAATGAATAAATGAATAAATGAATAAATGAATAAATGAATAAATGAATAAATGAATAAATGAATAAATGAATAAATGAATAAATGAATAAATGAATAAATGAATAAATGAATAAATGAATAAATGAATAAATGAATAAATGAATAAATGAATAAATGAATAAATGAATAAATGAATAAATGAATAAATGAATAAATGAATAAATGAATAAATGAATAAATGAATAAATGAATAAATGAATAAATGAATAAATGAATAAATGAATAAATGAATAAATGAATAAATGAATAAATGAATAAATGAATAAATGAATAAATGAATAAATGAATAAATTAATAAATGAATAAATGAATAAATAAATAAATAAATAAATGAATAAATGAATAAATGAATAAATAAATAAATGAATAAATGAATAAATGAATAAATGAATAAATGAATAAATGAATAAATGAATAAATGAATAAATGAATAAATGAATAAATGAATAAATGAATAAATGAATAAATGAATAAATGAATAAATGAATAAATGAATAAATGAATAAATGAATAAATGAATAAATGAATAAATGAATAAATGAATAAATGAATAAATGAATAAATGAATAAATGAATAAATGAATAAATGAATAAATGAATAAATGAATAAATGAATAAATGAATAAATGAATAAATGAATAAATAAATGAATGAATAAATGAATGAATAAATAAATGCATAAATGAATAAATAAATAATTGAATAAATAAATAAATGAATAAATGAATAAATGAATAAATGAATAAAAGAATAAATGAATGAATGAATGAATGAATGAATGAATGAATAAATAAATAAATGAATAAATAAATGAATGAATGAATGAAT
>CAXAQZ010000494.1:0-5000 GCA_963971145.1 Sussaba pulchella | reverse complement strand
GAATAAATGAATAAATGAATAAATGAATAAATGAATAAATGAATAAATGAATAAATGAATAAATGAATAAATGAATAAATGAATAAATGAATAAATGAATAAATGAATAAATGAATAAATGAATAAATGAATAAATGAATAAATGAATAAATGAATAAATGAATAAATGAATGAATGAATAAATGAATAAATGAATAAATGAATAAATGAATGAATGATTAAATGAGAAAATGAATAAATGAATGAATGAATAAATAAATAAATAAATAAATGAATAAATGAATAAACGAATGAATAAATAAATGAATAAATGAATAAATGAATAAATGAATAAATGAATAAATGAATAAATGAATAAATGAATAAATGAATAAATGAATAAATGAATAAATGAATAAATGAATGAATGAATAAATGAATAAATGAATAAATGAATAAATGAATAAATGAATGAATGAATAAATGAATAAATGAATAAATGAATAAATGAATAAATGAATAAATGAATAAATGAATAAATGAATAAATGAATAAATGAATAAATGAATAAATGAATAAATGAATAAATGAATAAATGAATAAATGAATAAATGAATAAATGAATAAATGAATAAATGAATAAATGAATAAATGAATAAATGAATAAATGAATAAATGAATAAATGAATAAATGAATAAATGAATAAATGAATAAATGAATAAATGAATAAATGAATAAATGAATAAATGAATAAATGAATAAATGAATAAATGAATAAATGAATAAATGAATAAATGAATAAATGAATAAATGAATAAATGAATAAATGAATAAATGAATAAATGAATAAATGAATAAATGAATAAATGAATAAATGAATAAATGAATAAATGAATAAATGAATAAATGAATAAATGAATAAATGAATAAATGAATAAATGAATAAATGAATAAATGAATAAATGAATAAATGAATAAATGAATAAATGAATAAATGAATAAATGAATAAATGAATAAATGAATGAATGAATAAATGAATAAATGAATAAATGAATAAATGAATAAATAAATAAATGAATAAATGAATAAATGAATGAATGAATAAATGAATAAATGAATAAATGAATAAATGAATAAATGAATAAATGAATAAATGAATAAATGAATAAATGAATAAATGAATAAATGAATAAATGAATGAATGAATAAATGAATAAATAAATTGATAAAAAAATGAATAAATGAATAAATGAATAAATGAATAAATGAATAAATGAATAAATGAATAAATGAATGAATGAATAAATGAATAAATGAATAAATGAATAAATGAATAAATGAATAAATGAATAAATGAATAAATGAATAAATGAATAAATGAATAAATGAATAAATGAATGAATGAATAAATGAATAAATGAATGAATGAATAAATGAATAAATGAATAAATGAATAAATGAATAAATGAATAAATGAATAAATGAATAAATGAATAAATGAATAAATGAACAAATGAATAAATGAATAAATAAATAAATGAATAAATGAATAAATGAATAAATGAATAAATGAATAAATGAATAAATGATTAAATGAATAAATGAATAAATGAATAAATGAATAAATGAATAAATGAATAAATGAATAAATGAATAAATGAATAAATGAATAAATAAATAAATGAATGAATGAATAAATGAATAAATGAATAAATGAATAAATGAATAAATGAATAAATGAATAAATGAATAAATGAATAAATGAATAAATGAATAAATGAATAAATGAATAAATGAATAAATGAATAAATGAATAGATGAATAAATGAATAAATGAATAAATAAATAAATGAATGAATGAATAAATGAATGAATAAATAAATGAATAAATGAATGAATGAATAAATAAATAAATGAATAAATGAATAAATGAATAAATGAATAAATGAATAAATGAATAAATGAATAAATGAATAAATGAATAAATGAATAAATGAATAAATGAATAAATGAATAAATGAATAAATGAATAAATAAATTAATGAATATATGAATAAATGAACAAATGAATAAATGAATAAATGAATAAATGAATAAATGAATAAATGAATGAATGAATAAATGAATAAATGAATAAATGAATAAATAAATAAATGAATAAATGAATGAATGAATAAATGAATAAATGAATAAATGAATAAATAAATAAATGAATGAATAAATAAATGAATGAATAAATAAATGCATAAATGAATAAAAGAATAAATGAATAAATAACTAAATGAATAAATGAATAAATGAATGAATGAATAAAAGAATAAATGAATAAATGAATGAATGAATAAATGAATAAATGAATAAATGAATAAATGAATAAATGAATAAATGAATAAATGAATAAATGAATAAATGAATAAATGAATAAATGAATAAATGAATAAATGAATAAATGAATAAATGAATAAATGAATAAATGAATAAATGAATAAATGAATAAATGAATAAATGAATGAATGAATAAATGAATAAATGAATAAATGAATAAATGAATAAATGAATAAATGAATAAATGAATAAATGAATAAATGAATAAATGAATAAATGAATAAATGAATAAATGAATAAATGAATAAATGAATAAATGAATAAATGAATAAATGAATAAATGAATAAATGAATAAATGAATAAATGAATAAATGAATAAATGAATAAATGAATAAATGAATAAATAAATAAATCAATAAATGAATAAATGAATAAATGAATCAATGAATAAATGATTAAATGAATAAATGAATAAATGAATAAATGAATAAATGAATAAATGAATAAATGAATAAATGAATAAATGAATAAATGAATAAATGAATAAATGAATAAATGAATAAATGAATGAATGAATAAATGAATAAATGAATAAATGAATAAATGAATAAATGAATAAATGAATAAATGAATAAATGAATAAATGAATAAATGAATAAATGAATAAATGAATAAATGAATAAATGAATAAATGAATAAATGAATAAATGAATAAATGAATAAATGAATAAATGAATAAATGAATAGATGAATAAATGAATAAATGAATAAATGAATAAATGAATGAATGAATAAATGAATAAATAAATAAATAAATAAATGAATGAATGAATAAATAAATAAATGAATAAATGAATAAATGAATAAATGAATAAATGAATAAATGAATAAATGAATAAATGAATAAATGAATAAATGAATAAATAAATTAATGAATATATGAATAAATGAAAAATGAATAAATGAATAAATGAATAAATGAATAAATGAATAAATGAATAAATAAATAAATGAATAAATGAATAAATAAATAAATGAATAAATGAATGAATGAATAAATGAATAAATGAATAAATGAATAAATAAATAAATGAATGAATAAATAAATGAATGAATAAATAAATGCATAAATGAATAAATGAATAAATGAATAAATAACTAAATGAATAAATGAATAAATGAATGAATGAATAAAAGAATAAATGAATAAATGAATGAATAAATGAATAAATAAATGAATAAATAAATAAATAAATTATTGAATGAATAGATAAATGAATAAATGAATAAATGAATAAATGAATAAATGAATAAATGAATAAATGAATAAATGAATAAATGAATAAATGAATGAATGAATAAATGAATAAATGAATAAATGAATAAATGAATAAATGAATAAATGAATAAATGAATAAATGAATAAATGAATAAATGAATAAATGAATGAATGAATAAATGAATAAATGAATAAATGAATAAATGAATAAATGAATAAATGAATAAATGAATAAATGAATAAATAAATGAATGAATGAATGGATGAATAAATAAATGCATAAATGAATAAATCAATAATTGAATAAATAAATAAATGAATAAATGAATAAATGAATAGATGAATAAATGAATAAATGAATAAATGAATAAATGAATGAATGAATAAATGAATAAATGAATAAATGAATAAATGAATGAATGAATAAATGAATAAATGAATAAATGAATAAATGAATAAATGAATAAATGAATAAATGAATAAATGAATAAATGAATAAATGAATAAATGAATAAATGAATAAATGAATAAATGAATAAATAAATAAATGAATAAATAAATAAATGAATAAATGAATAAATGAATAAATGAATAAATGAATAAATGAATAAATGAATAAATGAATAAATGAATAAATGAATAATAAATAAATGAATAAATGAATAAATGAATAAATGAATAAATGAATAAATGAATAAATGAATAAATGAATAAATGAATAAATGAATAAATGAATAAATGAATAAATGAATAAATGAATAAATGAATAAATGAATAAATGAATAAATGAATAAATGAATAAATGAATAAATGAATAAATGAATAAATGAATAAATGAATAAATGAATAAATGAATAAATGAATAAATGAATAAATGAATAAATGAATAAATGAATAAATGAATAAATGAATAAATGAACAAATGAATAAATGAATAAATGAATAAATAAATAAATGAATAAATGAATAAATGAATAAATGAATAAATGAATAAATGAATAAACGAATAAATGAATAAATGAATAAATGAATGAATGAATGAATGAATGAATAAATAAATGAATAAATGATTAAATGAATAAATGAATGAACAAATAAATGAATAAATGAATAAATGAATAAATGAATAAATGAATATATGAATAAATGAATAAATGAATTAATGAATAAATCAATGAATTAATGAATAAATGAATGATCGAATTAATGAATAAATGAATAAATGAATGAATGAATGAATGAATAAATGAATAAATGAATAAATGAATAAATGAATAAATGAATAAATGAATAAATGAATAAATGAATAAATGAATAAATGAATAAATGAATAAATGAATGAATGAATAAATGAATAAATGAATAAATGAATGAATGAATGAATGAATAAATGAATAAATAAATAAATGAATAC
>CAXAQZ010000493.1:0-12045 GCA_963971145.1 Sussaba pulchella | reverse complement strand
GATTAAAAAAAAGTTAAACAATTAATTATTAATTAATTAATTAAATAAATAAAATATAATATATAAATAAAAATATAAATATAAATATAAATATAAATATAAATATAAATATAAATATAAATATAAATATAAATATAAATATAAATATAAATATAAATATAAATATAAATATAAATATAAATATAAATATAAATATAAATATAAATATAAATATAAATATAAATATAAATATAAATATAAATATAAATATAAATATAAATATAAATATAAATATAAATATAAATATAAATATAAATATAAATATAAATATAAATATAAATATAAATATAAATATAAATATAAATATAAATATAAATATAAATATAAATATAAATATAAATATAAATATAAATATAAATATAAATATAAATATAAATATAAATATAAATATAAATATAAATATAAATATAAATATAAATATAAATATAAATATAAATATAAATATAAATATAAATATAAATATAAATATAAATATAAATATAAATATAAATATAAATATAAATATAAATATAAATATAAATATAAATATAAATATAAATATAAATATAAATATAAATATAAATATAAATATAAATATAAATATAAATATAAATATAAATATAAATATAAATATAAATATAAATATAAATATAAATATAAATATAAATATAAATATAAATATAAATATAAATATAAATATAAATATAATAATTGATTAATTAAATAAAAAAGTTAAATCAATAAATCAATCGAATAATCAATAAAGAGAAATAATCATAGAATAGAATTTTTTTATTGGCACTGATAGCAATTTAAAAAAAATAGAAATAATTTCGAGAAAAAGAGAAGGAAGTGTGATCTATGGAATATATTTTGCAGGAGTCAATACAAACGATCGGCGTTTCTACGGTGCGAAGAGGAAAAAGAACAATTCTTGTATCATCTTTTGACGTTGAATGCAGTCGATTATTTCTGCTTCACGAATAATTATCCGACGACGAAGCTGCCCTATCGCGTTATCATTTTTCCGAGTAGAAAGGCCAGCGCTGCGACTACTTCGGCAAACAGTTGGGTCGCTATTTCCGGCACGCTTTGCGAAACAAATCCCGTTTCCATACCGAGGGGAGCTTTGGAATTTGTATTTCACGTAAGTTTATCCATCGATAGATAGTACGTTTGGTTTCACCGAATCAATACGACTTTTTGAACCGTCTATCTCTGGAAATCGTTGAAAAAGAGTTCGGGATGTTGTCCCCATTAAGAAATAAATTCTTAATTTTCTTCAGATTTTTTTCATATTTTTTTCGCCATAATTTTATGGGACATTCTGTGAATTTTCAATTTTTCTAATTTGTTAAAATAAACTTCTCAATGTTTTTTGATAAGAAAAAAAATAATCTTGACGAAGTTTCCTATGTAAAAAACTCTCATCTTTGCTGAAAAAAATACACCACATTTTTGGGCCCAAAAAAATCACTCAAAATCGCAATATAAAATTCGATTTTTCGGCAAATGTCCATTTTAAAAAAATTAATTTTTTTTTTCGATAAACTGAGGACATTCCACATACAATAAATATAAATCAAGTTGGGCTGTCTTCAATAACTCGTTGAATCAACAAATGTTTAACGTAAATAAACTAAAACTGCAATCAATTCGTTTCATTGAATTTTTTTTATTTTAAAAAATCATTTTCACAACGAATTGATGTAAAATTTTTAATTTACAGCACAAGAATCTCGGAGTCCTGTCGACGTTGCGAATAGGCCACGACAATACCGGATTGTCGCCGAAATGGATGGTCGAACACGTCGTCGTGCGAAACGAAGTGACGGGACACACGTTTAAATTTCCTTGCGGCCGGTGGCTGGGTCGTGGAATAGACGACAGTTCGACGGAAAGATTGCTCGTAGGCGCGATCGTACCGCGAAGCATCGACAGCGAAGAATTGGTAGAAACTTGCTCGACACCTCCTCGTTGCAGATCGCCGAGTATTCCGAGAAAACCGACGCTTTCGCAAGTCGAACTTCAACACATGCTCGGTATTTTGGATACAAACCTGTCTGAACAAAATAATTATGAGAGCTATTTAATTTTTCGGATTTGACGAGAAAAATAATGAAAATGATTACTATTGCGAACTAACGATTTTTTTTCGTACTCTGTGTATGGGCGATTTTTAGATAGATTTAATTTTCATGTCACTGGGAGATGAAGCAGTGTTTTTAGAGGTATTTTGAGTTTTCAAAATGCGTAGATTACGCATACGGGGGTGGATTAACTATTTTCTAAGAGTTTTCGGGGGATTTGAGAAGTCTGGAAAATATTAGGGGTGGTTTTGGGGTGGAATGAAAGCCAAGAAAAGAAAAATCGTAGACTGATCCGGCAGGGATCAGGTTTTTGACCGTTCGAATTGCCCCACCCCACATATAAAATCATGAAAAATTACTAAAAAGTCATAATAATAATAATTTTGGAAATTGTCTTCGTAAAATCCGAAACTCATCAGATCGATGCGTCACTTAAATCTAGTATTAATAAAATCAAACACAGACGGTTCTTTTTCTCGCTTTTCTAATTAATAAATAATAAATAAAAATAATAATACAATAATATAATATAATATAATAATTATATATTTATATTCTATTATATAATATAATAATATATTAATAATGATGAATAATATTCATAATAATAATAATAATAATAATATAATATAATTAATGATAATAACACTAAATATATATAGTGATAAAATAATTTTATAATATTCATTGTCTCACGTTTTATTCCAGGCGAGGGAGTAAACGCGATTGTGAAATATCACTACAGGCGAGAACCGCTCGACGGTTCGTTGACGGCTCTTCTGTGCGGTGAGGGAGGCTTGGTACCATCCTTGGAACAAACTTTCTTATACGGCTTCAAAAATCAGAGGATATTCGGTCGAAATTTCTACGTTTGGGACTATTTTCGTAAGTTCAAACGCAAAAGGAGACGTTCTAAATAGAATTAATCCTGCTATTTGCTATGACAATCAACGCTGCTTCGCCCAGCAATGCCCATAGCGAAGCTGTTATTGCATATATGTATTTTTGTCTTCTGAAAATGTGAATTTTCTTACGCAGTTCGCGTGAAAGAAAACTTTGAAATGTCGCTGCTGGAAGAAATGGACGGTTACTCTCAACGACTGAACAGGGATCGTCGAGCTCGTGCGGAGAGTAATCAGAGGTTCGCGATTCTTCGATGCTACTGCCATCTGATCGACCAAATAAACACGTTCAGCCAGACGTTAGGGAAAGATGGAAAATTCCAATTATTCATATGTCTTGCGGCGAGGTAAGTTCTCGATCCAATGACGTATTATTTTTGTCAATCGTCGATAGCTGGGTTGGCGAAGATTTATTTATTTATTTATTTCACTTTATTATCACTTCTATTTAGGTTATTGCTATTCTCTTGTGATTATATTTGTTTTTTATTTTTCTTTATTTATATCTCTTTAATATTATTTCTATTCTCTTGTTATTATATTTATATGTTCTTTCTTTCTATTTATTTATTTATTTCTCCTTAATATTATTTCATTACCTTGTTATTATATATATTTATATATATTTCATTTCTATTCATTTATTTATTGCTCTTTAATATTATTTCATTCTCTTATTATTATGTATATTTATGTATCATTTCTTCATTCCTCTTTATTATTATTTTTGATTCTCTTATCATTATTTCTATTTCTATTATTTCCATTCTCTTGTTATTATATCTATATATTGTTTATTTTTATTTAATTATTTATTCCTCTTCATTATTATTTTCATTCCCTTATTATTATTTCTATTTCTATTATTTTCATTCTCTTGTTATTATATTTATATATTTTCCATTTTTATTTATTTATTTTATCCTCTTATCATTATATACATTAATATATTATTTATTCATTTCTCTTTATCATTATTTTCGATTGTCTCATCATTATTCCTGTTTCTATTGTTTCTATTCTCTCATTTTTCATGTACATCCATATATTATTTTCAAAAATTTATTCATTTATTCATTAATTTTTTAATTCCAGGGAAAAACTTCTCCATCCGATGCTACGGCCAATGAGCGAGGCCCGATCGACGACCGACATGTACGAGGAAGCCTCGTTTCTGCGAAATCCCGGACTGTTGAATTTTCTCATTCATATTCTAGAACCGTTGAGCGAATTTCACATCGTATTGGAGAAGAGTTTGACCCACGGTATATCCAGCATATGTTAGTCGTCACGTGCGTACATTCCTCGACATTTCAATACGCCGTAAGGTGAGTAATCGTGAAAAGGAAAGAGAAACAAAATTAGATGTTCGTCGACGTGCTCCCCTCGTGTTTGTCGATCGAGACTGCACGAGTAATGTTAAAAGGGTGGTAAACTCCGCTGGATGAGATTCGAAAGACGAAGACGTGCAAAAATCGCTTCGCTCTTCGATAAATGAATTACGTAAGACCGAATCTTGCCATAATCACAGACGAACATCGTTCGAATAATAAAAAAATATCATTCAAATTATTCTCAAACGATCGTGAATAATTTTTTTTCTCAACGAACGAAATGAAAAATAATCGAAAATTGAATTATTGAAATTATTTTTCATTTATTCGAGAAAAAATAATTTTCTATAAATTTCCGAATAAATTTTGATATGATTTGTTTTTTTTTTTTTATTCGAACGTCGAACGTTCTTGATTACGATTATACGTAGAGAAGAGAGACATCAAGTTTGTCAAATGTTCGACAAATCCCGAAACGTGTACCAAAGATATTTATATTCCCATTGTTCTCATCGTAAAAATATTTGTTAATTCGTTCAGTTTTCGTTTTGATTTTGTTTTCGTTCTTCGCGATTGTGATCTGCGATAACCCGACATGACATTAGTTTTAAATGCGGTTTTTTAGGTTTTTGTTTGATGTATATACTAGATAGGGAACTCGACAAGTTTTTACGTAGTCATTTCTCTGTATTGTACGAAATTGTGTGTGTCTATTGCGTTTTTACGTGATTACGCGAATATTTTCTATGATTATCGTTCTGTGATGTCCAATTTTACACCGTTTTATCGATAAGACGTCCGTGAAAAAAACCATTTCCGCATGCTTGAAACACTCAGGAGCATCGCGAGTCAATGAAATTCGTAAAAATTTTAGATTACTCGTTGGATTAACGTCCCAAAAAGAATCATAATTTTTTTTTTTAATTCGTAATGGATCGAAATTTGTGACCATTATCGAGATTCGATGCTTCTTTAAATCTAGAATGAATAAATAATTGATCTTACTTTTTTTTATTGACGAAAAGCTCTTCAATTTTGCGTTATTTCACTCGACTCCGACTCAAAATACTCCGATTTACGTAATTTTACGAGATTTTACGAGTTTTCGTTTTTTTTTACTGGCATGCTCCTGATTAAATGCGTTTACTCGAATAAATGTGAATTATTCGTAATAACGAACGATCGTCGATGAGTTTATGGAACTCGATCGACGAATCGCGCGTTCAAAGTCAGAGAAAATCCGTGATAATGACTTGAAAAAAAAAAACAAAACAAAACAAAAATAATTGATAAATCGCCATTTTTCGGCAGACGTGATTGAACCAAGAGAGACGAAAATAAGAGAAAAAAAAGCTCGTTACTGAAGTCGTAGCAATTGTTTCGACGAGACATTTAGCCAGTAGCTAAAATCGTCGGAGTTTTTTTAGCAATAAAGATGGAAATCACGATCGTCGCGTTTCGGTGTGTTTGAAAATTAAAAGAAAAAGGAAACCAAAAAAGAATGAAAAGTGCGTGTGTTTGTGAGGGTTTTTCTCTGATGACGAAAGAATTCTCGAGAGATACAACGCAGGATTATTGAGATTATATATATATATATATATATATTTGTTACGGGTAAAGTACGAAAACGGGTAAATCTAGGTTTACCCGGGTTTCACCGCGTTCTATCCACTTTCGCTTGGGTAAAGTCCGAAATATATTTGAAATTTTACACGTTTCGGGCTTTACCCGAATAAACTAAATAAATAAATAACCTAAACAAATAACTTAAATAATAATAACCTAAATAAATAATCTAAATAAATGTAAATGTAAAGCTATTGGAAATCTTTTTTTTTTTTTGTCTTGTTTGAACAAATAGATTATAGTATCCTTCACTCAAGCAGAATACAGTGTTCTCACTTTTATTTGTAAAATGTGTTTTTTTTAAAATTAAATATGTTTTTCAAACATTTATGGCCTCGGACTCGAACTTCGGACTTGGGATTTCCGACTTTACCCAAGCGAAAGCGGATAGAACGCGGTTTAATCCGGGTAAAGCCCGAAACGTGTACAATTTTAAATATATTTCGGACTTTACCCAAGCGAAGGGGGATAGAACGCGGTTTACCCGGGTAAACCTAGATCTAGACACGTTTATCGGACTCTATCCGTAACATTTATAATATAGGGATATATAAATATATATATCCCTAATTACTGTGTCGCTTACCAAATAAGATGACGTGATCGAAGCCATATGTACAATATTCCGCTCTATGCCACGAGGGAATACGATTAATTCGCGTGAATTGTACATACAACACGTCGAATTGCACAATATATATTACGTATAATCTACATCGTATTGTAGTGAGATGAAACGAAGAAATCGTAAACCATACGAAGCGTAAACGAAACTTGACGATAAGAAGAATTTTACAATTCTTCGCAACTGAAAAAGAAAAAAAATAGAATTCAAAAAAAAAAAAGATCGTCTTGTGCGATCTTTTCCTCGTTTGATAATCCGACAAATACTTTACAAAGTGGTTGCGGCAGTACTTTAACCCTTCACCGTTGCACAGGGTTGAATCCACCCTTCGATGAAAAGACAAACGGCGATTTTTCTTTACGTTTTCGTCTCTTTATGAATTTTTTTTTACATGTTGTCGTTTTATTTCTCATGGATAAAATTTTCGTGCATCATCGAGGATGTTTGAAGCATGTTCTGTAATTTTTTCAACCCCTTCGGAGGGATAGTTTGGTTAAAATCGTTTTTGAAAACTGATTAAATTCACCCAGTGGGAGGATCGTGATATTATTTGGTTGTGCGACGATGAAGGGTTAAAAATTGATCGAGTAATGAATCCGTACGACGTTCCTTCTGGATAATCGAAATATTATCTTTATTCATGGGATTTATCAACCCACGTTTGCACAAGTCTTCCCTAGCAGGGTGAAACACCGACGAAAGCTTCGGAAAAGCACCGGAAAAGCACCGAAAAATTGAGTTTCGGTGCTTTTTCGGTCTTTCCGACTAAAATTTCGGTGCTTTTAACGTTCGAAAAGCACTCAGTGCTTATCGGTAATTCTTCACTAACCGGCCTTCGTTTTTTTTCGTTGCGCGAACTCGCTAAAATTTGTACGAAAACTTGAGCAAACAATTTTTCCAATCTAATTCCAAGTCGTCGATTTCGATCTCTCTGTACCGTTCGCAATCGCCTTGTCACACATTCTGTAAGCTCTCAAAAGAAAACTTCATTGATAATTCCATTTATCGCAAACAAATCGTGGCCAAATGACGAACACGTTTTTATCAATCTCACTCCCGAATTTCCAATTTAAACAACGGAGTGAAAAAAAATTCTCGACAATAAAAATCGAGAATTTCGTCGATGATTAGATGTCAAAAGTTCGAGAAAACTTTGAGATTATGTTTTCAATCAGCTGCTGAATACTCATTGCGCGCTTTTACGTATAAACGTGAATGCTTCGATCGAAAGAAACGAGCTCCGAATTAACGATAATATCTATTAAATCGCACACGTGACGTTTCTCACCCCACCGCCAATCTATGGAATGTATATATAAAAAGCGAAAAGAAAAAAAAAATAATCTGTAACTCGATCTATTGCGTAGAATCTTTTACAAAACAAAAACGAAACGACTAATAGATTATATATGTATATACGATAAGTCATAGGCGACTATTGTACAGTAGAGTAAATTATTATTATGAAATATATTAAGTGAGAGAAAAAAGGAGTGATGCGAATTTTTATTGAAGTTTCGTTTCCATCCCTGTCACGCATGTACAAAGAATGACTCTATATAAATATATTTTATTATTATTATTTATTTATTGATTCAATTTTTTTTGCAATATTTCGATTGAATGTTCAAATGAGAAAAATGAGGAATGATACGAATTTTTATTGAAGTTTTGGTTGAATCCCTGCAACAGAGGCTAAATGACTTTAGATGAATAATTTATATTATTATTAATTCATTCATTAAATTTTCGTTCAATATTTTATTTAATCATTTAAATGAGAAAAATAAGGAATGACACGAATTTTTATTGGCGTTTTGATTGAATTCCTGCCACGTATGTACAGACGCTGAATGAATCTACATAAATATATTTTATTGTCATTAATTTAACCATTCAATTTCTTTGCGCAATATTTCGTTCAATTGTTTGAAGTAACGAAAAAAGGAGTGAAATGGATTTTTATTGGATCGTCTCAGGAACCATGAAAACGCAACGAACGTCGGGTTGATTGTATAAAATACCAATACTTTATTTTTCAATCGTTCATGCGTGTCTTAACGCACGATATATGTACACAGGGTGTTCGGCATTTACACATTACAAGTTGCAGTTATCGTTAAAAAAATATTACGAATATGCTTATTTTAAAAGTAAATGCGTAATTGTGATTCCAAGGAAATGGGGGCTAAAAACTACAGTCGGTACGTGGAATTGAGTGAAATGTGTATGACGTGAGGTATATCAGCGGTTTTCTCTTCATTTTTTATTCATTAATTTTTTATTTATTTTTTTTTTAACTTTCTTTCCATTGCATTGATTTATTTTTTTCCCGTGATTTTATCCTGAATTCCATTTTTCATTTTTAACTCGGTGTGAAAAAAAAAAGCATAATCCGTGGTTTCTCCAGCCCTCCCACGGTAATTTCGATGGGCGAAGCACGACAATAAGTTTCGACATCGCGTGTTTAACATCGCAGACGCGAAAAACAAGCGTGACAAAAAAGAAAAGCAAAAATATGTATTTAAAAAAAAAAAAAAAAACAATATATATTAAAAACAAAATAAAAAATAGTTATCGGAACATCATGGACGTAGATTCGTGCATTCGCGCATCGACAAAATTGCGAGGACTCGTTTTGTGAATTATTATTTATTTATTTATTTTATTATCATTTATTTTTTTTTTTCACTAACGCGATTCGCGCAATCCGCATAAAATAATCGTTAAAAAATAAGATACGCTGCGACGAAATTAATCGTCCGGCCTTAAATCGAGGACTCACTAACTTCCTTAGTACCAAGGCACTTTCTTCTTTGAACTATCATACATCGTACTATCGGAAGATACAATTTTAATTTTTTTTTCGTTTTCCAGCATTTGTCCAGCACTGCGAATATATATATATATTTTATACATGTATACACACACATAATATATATATATAAAAGAAAACAAAAATTCGTGAAAAAAATGTGCTGAAGACTCGAATTTCATTCAGACTTTATATCAAAAACACACTTACGTACTATCAGCGCTTACACATTTAATTTTTTTAATCGTTTTTTTTTTTTTTTTTTTCATTTTTCTTTCTTTCTTTTTTTTTCAACTTTCGTGCGCTGTACATTAATTTTCGCAACCGAACATTCAAATCGAACACAACTCCATCGACAGTTATCTTCGATCGCACGATACGCAAATTATCATAAGACAACGACGTCGCATCTCGCGACGATGCTCTAGTTTAAAAAAAAAAATTAATTGCAAATGAAAAAAAAAAAAAAACAACGAAAAAAAAAACGAAACAAAAAATAAAATAAAAACAAAAATATACAATGAAAAATAAAAAAAAAAAAAATAAAAAAAGTCGTAATCGGCAGTGCGTGTTTCTCGCTTGGTTCCCAATATTTATTTTTAATATTTATTTAATTCGCTTCCACGATTGTACTACAATTTGGTTATGACGTTTACAAAGTAACTAGTTTGCTGTGGCACTGAACTTTCTCTCTCTACGGTGTCTCAACGACGCGACATCGAGAGCGGGACAAATTTTTCGTTGTATCTTTATTTTTGCGTTATGTTATTTATTTATTTATTTATTTATTCATTTTTTTTTTTTGGGAAGAGATTTCGCTCGCAATATTATTACGAATCTCACGATAGTATCGGTCATTTATTTTTGCTTGTGCTCACGTAATTGCTCCCGTTTAAGTACTAACCAATTTTTGTTTCGTCGTAGCAATATTTATTTCGCTTCATTATCGCACAACAAACTACTTCTTCAGATCTCGCCGGCTTACGTTTCTAATTTCTTCATTCCCCCAACCTCTTCGTTTCTTCTCATTCTCTCTTTCTCTCATTCTCCCTCTCTCATGCATGCATACGCGCATTCATCGCAAACACAGTCTTCTCAACAATATGTTCGTGATCTATAAACTTTTTTTCTCGCACGGCCATTATAATAATAATAATAATAATAATATATATATATATATATGTTCATAAAACGATTAATTCTTAAACCTAACGAACGGGTCTTAAAAAAACCTATGTATTTACAAACGGACATATGAAAAATATCCACCGAAAAAAAAAAAAGAAAAACAAACATTTTTTTAAATCATTCTTTTTTTTTTCGCCACCTCAACTCATCAACTTTTTTTTTCAAAAATATATTATATAAACGTAATAGCGAAAAACTGCAAAGAAAAGTTTTTTCATTCTCGCCTAACAAACGACAAAAAAAAAAAATAAATGTTTCGTTTTTTCACCTCATTTTTTCTTCGATCGATTATTGTCTTTTTAGTTTATCTCACGTTTTTAAATCCTTTTTTTTCGGTCTCTCTCGTTTTTTTTTAAATTTTTTTACGGTTTTGTTTATTATTTTTGTATTTTTATTAACATGCGTTTCTTGGGATCCGTAATTCATGCTCGCACACACACACACACACACACGAACGCCCTCGCTAACTGGCGCCCTCACTCTCTCCCTCTCCGCTACGTGGCGTATTCTCGGGGCCGATGCTCGATCGCTGCAGGAACCCAATGGAATATACAAAGCGTCGAGCCACGACTGTGCCCGGTTTAGAAAAAAAAAAAAAAAAAAAAACATTTAAAAAAAGAAAAAAAAATGTTCAAATGCTCCAACTAGGTAAACATTAAGTTGCGACAAAGTTGAATATCGTAACGAACTATATATATCCATTGCTTCATCGTAAACTCACGTATGTACAGACGCTAAATGACTCGATATGACTATATTTTATTATTATTATTTATTTATTTATTTATTTATTTATTTATTCATCAATTTTTATTTATTCGTTCAATTTTTTTTTTTCTTCTTCAATATTTCGTTCAATCACGACGTTCCGTGCATTTTACCTCTCTTCCTCATAAACGTTAATAGTATCATCGGTGTTTGAAAGAAAACGAAAATTGAAAAAAATTAAAAAAAAAAAATTAAAAAAAAAAAAACTTTTAAGTTTACTTAAACAATAATGTGTGAAGCGTATTGCATTGCCTTCCCCCCAGCGCGCCTCTCCAACGTTTCCGTTCGTCGACGATCGTCGGTTTTTAATCGTCGAAACGACGAAAAAAAAAATTAACGTTCGAGGTTGAAAAGAAGAATCGCGATCGTCGCGACGTAAATTTCTTCGTCGTTTGACCGAAGAGGACAAAATCCATCCGTCGTTTTTTTTTCTTTTTTTTTTTTTTTTTTTTTCGTTGTCTTCGTCGCAACGTTGGTGACGGAATCGGCGGGCGTGTTGCCATGAACCCGAGGTTGGGTTCACACGTTCAAGGCTGAACGAAACCGTTTTCGTCCGAACCTTCGCGATTAATCCACGCGATGATGATAATCGTCTTCGTCTTCGATTTCTTTTTTTTTATATAAATCTTCTTTCTTCTTTCTTCTTTCTTCTTTCTTCTAACTTCTTTTTTTATTATTC
>CAXAQZ010000492.1:0-12220 GCA_963971145.1 Sussaba pulchella | reverse complement strand
TCTCTTACTTTCTCACTCTCTCACTCTCTTACTCTCTCACTCTCTTACTCTCCCACTCTCTCACTCTCTTTCTCCCTCACTCTCTCACTCTCTCACTCTCTTAATCTCTCACTCTCTCACTTTCTTACTCTCTCACTGTCTCACTCTCTCACTCTCTCACTCTCTCACTCTCTCACTCTCTCACTCTCTCACTCTCTCACTCTTTCCCTCTCTCACTCTCTTACTCTCTCACTTTCTCACTTTCTCACTTCCTCACTCTCTCTTTCTCTCTCACTCTCTCACTCTTTTACTGTCTCACTCTCTCACTTTCTCACTCTCTCACTCTTTCAGTCTCTCACTTTCTCACTTTCTCACTCTCTCACTCTCTCACTCTCTCACTCCCTCACTCTGTCACTACTCTTACTCTTTACTCTATCACTCTCTCACTATCTCACTCTCTTACTTTCGCACTCTCTTACGCTCTCAATCTCGTACTTTCTTACTCTTCCACTTTCTCACTCTCTTACTCTCTCACTCTCTCACGCTCTAACTCTCTCGCTCCCTCACTCTCTCACTCTTTCACTCTCTCACTCTCTCACTCTCTCACTCTCTCACTCCCTCACTCTCTTACTTTCTCACTCTCTCACTCTCTCACTCTCTCACTCTCTCACTCTCTCACTCTCTCACTCTCTCACTCTCTCACTCTCTCACTCTCTCACTCTCTCACTCTCTTACTTTCTCACTCTCTCACTCTCTCACTCTCTCACTCTCTCACTCTCTCACTCTCTCACTCTCTCACTCTCTCACTCTCTCACTCTCTCACTCTCTCACTCTCTCACTCTCTCACTCTCTCACTCTCTCACTCTCTCACTCTCTCACTCTCTCACTCTCTCACTCTTTTACTCTCTCACTCTCTTACTTTCTCACTCTCTCACTCTTTCACTCTCTTACACTCTTACTCTCCCACTCTCTCACTCTCTTTCTCCCTCACTCTCTCACTCTCTCACTCTCTTACTCTCTCACTCTCTCACTTTCTTACTCTCTCACTGTCTCACTCTCTCACTCTCTCACTCTCTCACTCTCTCACTCTCTCACTCTCTCACTCTGTCACTCTCTCACTCTTTCCCTCTCTCACTCTCTTACTCTCTCACTTTCTCACTTTCTCACTTCCTCACTCTCTCTTTCGCTCTCACTCTCTCACTCTTTTACTGTCTCACTCTCTCACTTTCTCAGTCTCTCACTCTCTCAGTCTCTCACTTTCTCACTTTCTCACTCTCTCACTCTCTCACTCTCTCACTCCCTCACTCTGTCACTCCTTTACTCTTTTACTCTCTCACTCTCTCACTATCTCACTCTCTTACTCTCGCACTCTCTTACGCTCTCAATCTCTTACTTTCTTACTCTTCCACTTTCTCACTCTCTTACTCTCTCACTCTCTTACTCTCTCACTCTCTCATTCTCTAACTCTCTCGCTCCCTCACTCTGTCACTCTTTCACTCTCTCACTCTCTCACTCTCTCACTCTCTCACTCCCTCACTCTCTCACTCTCTCACTCTCTCACTCTCTCACTCTCTCACTCTATCACTCTCTCACTCTCTCACTCTCTCACTCTCTCACTCTCTCACTCTCTCACTCTCTCACTCTCTCACTCTCTCACTCTTTCACTCTTTCACTCTTTCACTCTTTTACTCTCTCACTCTCTTACTCTCTCACTCTCTCACTCTATCACTCTCTCACTCTCTCACTCTTTTAATCTCTCACTCTCTCACTCTCTCACTCTCTCACTCTCGTACTCTCTCACTCTCTCACCCTCTTACACTCTCAATCTCTCACTCTCTTACTTTCTTACTACCTCACGCTCTCTCTCTCTCACTCACTCGATCACTGTCTCACTCTCTCACTCTCTCCCTCTCTAACGCTCGTACTCTCTCAATCTCTCACGCTCTCACTCTCTCACTCTCTCACTCTCTCACTCTCTCACTCTCTCACTCTCTCACTCTTTCACTCTCTCACTCTCTCACTCTCTCACTCTCTCACTCTCTCACTCTCTTACTCTCTCACTCTCTTACTCTATCACTCTCTCACTCTCTCACTCTCTCACTCTCTCACTCTCTCACTCTCTCACTCTCTCACTCTCTCACTCTCTCACTCTCTCACTCTCTCACTCTCTCACTCTCTTACTCTCTCACTCTCTCACTCTCTCACTCTCTCACTCTCTCACTCTCTCACTCTCTCACTCTCTCACTCTCTCACTCTCTCACTCTCTCACTCTCTCACTCTCTCACTCTCTCACTCTCTCACTCTCTCACTCTGCCACTCTCTCACTCTCTCACTCTCTCACTCTCTCACTCTCTCACTCTCTCACTCTCTCACTCTCTCACTCTCTCACTCTCTCACTCTCTCACTCTCTCACTCTCTCACTCTCTCACTCTCTCACTCTCTCACTCTCTCACTCTCTCACTCTCTCACTCTCTCACTCTCTCACTCTCTCACTCTCTCACTCTCTCACTCTCTCACTCTCTCACTCTCTCACTCTCTCACTCTCTCACTCTCTCACTCTCTCACTCTCTTACTCTCTCACTCTCTCACTCTCTCACTCTCTCACTCTCTCACTCTCTCACTCTCTCACTCACTCACTCTCTCACTCTCTCACTCTCTCACTCTCTCACTCTCTCACTCTCTCACTCTCTCACTCTCTCACTCTCTCACTCTCTCACTCTCTCACTCTCTCACTCTCTCACTCTCTCACTCTCTCACTCTCTCACTCTCTCACTCTCTCACTCTCTCACTCTCTCACTCTCTCACTCTCTCACTCTTTCACTCTCTCACTCTCTCACTCTCTCACTTTCTCACTCTCTCGCTTTTTCACTCTCTCACTCTCTCACTCTCTCACTCTCTCACTCTCTCACTCTCTCACTCTCTCACTCTCTCACTCTCTCACTCTCTCACTCTCTCACTCTCTTACTCTCTCACTCTCTCACTCTCTCACTCTCTCACTCTCTCACTCTCTCACTCTCTCACTCTCTCACTCTCTCACTCTCTCACTCTCTCACTCTCTCACTCTCTCACTCTCTCACTCTCTCACTCTCTCACTCTGCCACTCTCTCACTCTCTCACTCTCTCACTCTCTCACTCTCTCACTCTCTCACTCTCTCACTCTCTCACTCTCTCACTCTCTCACTCTCTCACTCTCTCACTCTCTCACTCTCTCACTCTCTCACTCTCTCACTCTCTCACTCTCTCACTCTCTCACTCTCTCACTCTCTCACTCTCTCACTCTCTCACTCTCTCACTCTCTCACTCTCTCACTCTCTCACTCTCTCACTCTCTCACTCTCTCACTCTCTCACTCTCTCACTCTCTTACTCTCTCACTCTCTCACTCTCTCACTCTCTCACTCTCTCACTCTCTCACTCTCTCACTCACTCACTCTCTCACTCTCTCACTCTCTCACTCTCTCACTCTCTCACTCTCTCACTCTCTCACTCTCTCACTCTCTCACTCTCTCACTCTCTCACTCTCTCACTCTCTCACTCTCTCACTCTCTCACTCTCTCACTCTCTCACTCTCTCACTCTCTCACTCTCTCACTCTCTCACTCTCTCACTCTCTCACTCTTTCACTCTCTCACTCTCTCACTCTCTCACTTTCTCACTCTCTCGCTTTTTCACTCTCTTACTCCCTTACTTTCTTACTCTCTCACTCTTTTGATCTTTTACTCTCTAACTTTCTCACTCTCTTACTCTCTCACTCTCTCACTCTCTCACTCTCTCACTCTCTCACTCTCTCACTCTCTCACTCTCTCACTCTCTCACTCTCTCACTCTCTCACTCTCTCACTCTCTCACTCTCTCACTCTCTCACTCTCTCACTCTTTCACTCTCTCACTCTCTCACTCTCTCACTCTCTCCCTTTCTCACCCTCTTACTCTCTCACTCTCCCACTTTCTGACCCGCTTACTTTCTCACTCTCTTATTCGTTCACTCTCACTCTCACACTCTCTCACTCTCTCACTCTCTCACTCTCTCACCCTTCTACTCTCTTTGATCTCTCACTCTCTCACTCTCTTACTCTCTCACGCTCTTACTTTCTCACTCTCTTACTCTCTCACTATCTTACTCTCTCACTCTCTCACCCTCTCACTCTCTCACTCTCTCACTCTGTTACTCTCTCACTCTCTCACTCTCCCACTTTCTCACTTTCTCACTCTCTCACTCTCTCACTCTCGTATTCTCTCACTTTCTAAGTCTCTTACTCTCTCGCTCCTTCACTCTCTTAATCTCCCACTCTTTCACTCTCTAACTCTCTCACTCTCTCACTCTCTCACTCTCTCACTCTCTCACTCTCTTACTCTCTCACTTTCTCACTCTCTCACTCTCTCACTCCCTCACTCTCTCACTCTCTCCCTCTCCCACTCTCTCACTCTCTCACTCTCTCACTCTCTCACTCTCTCACTCTCTCACTCTCTCACTCTCTCACTCTCTCACTCTCTCACTCTCTCACTCTCTCACTCTCTTACTCTCTCACTCTCTCACTCTCTCACTCTCTCAATCTCTCACTCTCTCCCTCTCTCACTGTCTCACTCTCTCACTCTCTCACTCTCTTACTTTCTCACTCTCTCACTCTCTCACTCTCTCACTCTCTCACTCTCTCACTCTCTCACTCTCTCACTCTCTTACTCTCTCACTCTCTCACTCTCTTACTCTCTCACTATCTCACTCTCTCACTCTCTCACTATCTCACTCTCTCACTCTCTTACTCTCTTAATCTCTCACTCTCTTACTGTCTCACTCTCTCACTCTCTCACTTTCGCACTTCCCCACTCTCTCTCTCTCTCTCACTCTATCACTCTCTCACTCTCTCACACTTTCACTTTTCCACTTTCTCAATTTCTTACTCTCTTACTCTCTCAATCTCTTACTCTCTCACTCTCTTACTTTCTCACTTCTTCACTCTCTCACTCTCTCACTGTCTCACTCTTTCACTCTCTCACTCTCTCACTCTCTCACTCTCTCACTCTCTTACTTTCTTACTCTCTCACTCTCTCACTCGCTCAATCTCTTACCCTCTCACTCGCTCACTTTCCCACTTCTTCACTCTCTCACTCTCTCACTCTCTCACTCTCTCACTCTCTCACTCTCTTACTCTCTCACTCTCTCACTCTCTTACTCTTTCACTCTCTCACTCTCTCACTCTCTCACTCTCTCACTCTTTCAGTCTCTTACTTTCTCACTCTCTCACTCTCTTACTCTCTCACTCTCTTACTCTCCCACTCTCTCACTCTCTTTCTCCCTCACTCTCTCACTCTCTCAATCTCTTACTCTCTCACTCTCTCACTTTCTTACTCTCTCACTGTCTCGCTCTCTCACTCTCTCACTCTCTCACTCTCTCACTCTCTCACTCTGTCACTCTCTCACTCTTTCCCTCTCTCACTCTCTTACTCTCTCACTTTCTCACTTTCTCACTTCCTCACTCTCTCTTTCTCTCTCACTCTCTCACTCTTTTACTGTCTCACTCTCTCACTTTCTCACTCTCTCACTCTTTCAGTCTCTCACTTTCTCACTTTCTCACTCTCTCACTCTCTCACTCTCTCACTCCCTCACTCTGTCACTCCTTTACTCTTTTACTCTATCACTCTCTCACTATCTCACTCTCTTACTTTCGCACTCTCTTACGCTCTCAATCTCTTACTTTCTTACTCTTCCACTTTCTCACTCTCTTACTCTCTCACTCTCTCACGCTCTAACTCTCTCGCTCCCTCACTCTCTCACTCTTTCACTCTCTCACTCTCTCACTCTCTCACTCTCTCACTCCCTCACTCTCTTACTTTCTCACTCTCTCACTCTCTCACTCTCTCACTCTCTCACTCTCTCACTCTCTCACTCTCTCACTCTCTCACTCTCTCACTCTCTCACTCTCTCACTCTCTTACTTTCTCACTCTCTCACTCTCTCACTCTCTCACTCTCTCACTCTCTCACTCTCTCACTCTCTCACTCTCTCACTCTCTCACTCTCTCACTCTCTCACTCTCTCACTCTCTCACTCTCTTACTCTCTCACTCTCTTACTTTCTCACTCTCTCACTCTTTCACTCTCTTACACTCTTACTCTCCCACTCTCTCACTCTCTTTCTCCCTCACTCTCTCACTCTCTCACTCTCTTACTCTCTCACTCTCTCACTTTCTTACTCTCTCACTGTCTCACTCTCTCACTCTCTCACTCTCTCACTCTCTCACTCTCTCACTCTGTCACTCTCTCACTCTTTCCCTCTCTCACTCTCTTACTCTCTCACTTTCTCACTTTCTCACTTCCTCACTCTCTCTTTCGCTCTCACTCTCTCACTCTTTTACTGTCTCACTCTCTCACTTTCTCAGTCTCTCACTCTCTCAGTCTCTCACTTTCTCACTTTCTCACTCTCTCACTCTCTCACTCTCTCACTCCCTCACTCTGTCACTCCTTTACTCTTTTACTCTCTCACTCTCTCACTATCTCACTCTCTTACTCTCGCACTCTCTTACGCTCTCAATCTCTTACTTTCTTACTCTTCCACTTTCTCACTCTCTTACTCTCTCACTCTCTCATTCTCTAACTCTCTCGCTCCCTCACTCTCTCACCCTTTCACTCTCTCACTCTCTCACTCTCTCACTCTCTCACTCTCTCACTCTCTCACTCTCTCACTCTCTCACTCTCTCACTCTCTCACTCTATCACTCTCTCACTCTCTCACTCTCTCACTCTCTCACTCTCTCACTCTCTCACTCTCTCACTCTCTCACTCTTTCACTCTTTCACTCTTTTACTCTCTCACTCTCTTACTCTCTCACTCTCTCACTCTATCACTCTCTCACTCTCTCACTCTTTTAATCTCTCACTCTCTCACTCTCTCACTCTCTCACTCTCGTACTCTCTCACTCTCTCACCCTCTTACACTCTCAATCTCTCACTCTCTTACTTTCTTACTACCTCACGCTCTCTCTCTCTCACTCACTCGATCACTGTCTCACTCTCTCACTCTCTCCCTCTCTAACGCTCGTACTCTCTTAATCTCTCACGCTCTCACTCTCTCACTCTCTCACTCTCTCACTCTCTCACTCTCTCACTCTCTCACTCTTTCACTCTCTCACTCTCTCACTCTCTCACTCTCTCACTCTCTCAATCTCTTACTCTCTCACTCTCTTACTCTATCACTCTCTCACTCTCTCACTCTCTCACTCTCTCACTCTCTCACTCTCTCACTCTCTCACTCTCTCACTCTCTCACTCTCTTACTCTCTCACTCTCTCACTCTCTCACTCTCTCACTCTCTCACTCTCTCACTCTCTCACTCTCTCACTCTCTCACTCTCTCACTCTCTCACTCTCTCACTCTCTCACTCTCTCACTCTCTCACTCTCTCACTCTCTCACTCTCTCACTCTGCCACTCTCTCACTCTCTCACTCTCTTACTCTCTCACTCTCTCACTCTCTCACTCTCTCACTCTCTCACTCTCTCACTCTCTCACTCTCTCACTCTCTCACTCTCTCACTCTCTCACTCTTTCACTCTCTCACTCTCTCACTCTTTCACTCTCTCACTCTCTCACTCTCTCACTCTCTCACTCTCTCACTCTCACACTCTCTCACTCTCTCACTCTCTCACTCTCTCACTCTCTCACTCTCTCACTCTCTTAATCTCTCACTCTCTTACTGTCTCACTCTCTCACTCTCTCACTTTCGCACTTCCCCACTCTCTCTCTCTTTCTCTCTCTCTCTCTCACTCTATTACTCTCTCACTCTTCCACACTTTTACTCTTTTACTCTCTCACTCTCTCACTCTCTCACTCTCTTACTCTCTTAATCTCTTACTCTCTCACTCTCTCACTTTCTCACTTCTTCACTCTCTCACTCTCGTACTTTCTCACTCTCTCACTCTCCCACTCTCTCACTCTCTTTCTCCCTCACTTTCTCACTCTCTCACTCTCTCACTCTCTCACTCTCTCACTCTCTCACTTTCTTACTCTCTCACTGTCTCACTCTCTCACTCTCTCACTCTCTCACTCTCTCGCTCTCTCACTCTCTCACTCTCTTGCTCTCTCACTCTCTCACTCTTTCACTCTCTCACTCTCTTACTCTCTCACTTTCTCACTTTCTCACTTCCTCACTCTCTCTTTCTCTCTCACTCTCTCACTCTCTCACTGTCTCACTCTCTCACTCTCTCACTCTCTCACTGTCTCACTCTCTCACTCTCTCACTCTCTCACTCTTTCAGTCTCTCACTTTCTCACTTTCTCACTCTCTCACTCTCTCACTCTCTCACTCCCTCACTCTCTCAGTCCTTTACTCTTTTACTCTCTCACTCTTCCACTATCTCACTTTCTTACTCTCGCACTCTCTTACTCTCTCAATCTCTCACTTTCTTACTCTTTCACTCTCTCACGCTCTTACTCTCGCACTCTCTCACTCTCTCACTCTCTCACTCTCTCGCTCCCTCACTCTCTCACTTTCTCACTCTCTCACTCTCTCACTCTCTCACTCTCTCACTCTCTCACTCTCTCACTCTCTCACTCTCTCACTCTCTCACTCTCTCACTCTCTCACTCTCTCACTCTCTTACTTTCTCACTCTCTCACTCTCTCACTCTCTCACTCTCTCACTCTCTCACTCTCTCACTCTCTCACTCTCTCGCTCTCTCACTCTCTCACTCTCTCACTCTCTCACTCTCTCACTCTTTTACTCTCTCACTCCCTTACTCTCTCACTCTCTCACTCTTTCACTCTCTTACACTCTCACTCTTTTAATCTCTCACTCTCTCACTCTCTCACTCTCTCACTCTCGTACTCTCTCACTCTCTCACCCTTTTACTCTCTCACTCTCTCACTCTCTCACTTTCTTACTACCTCACTCTCTCTCTCTCTCACTCACTCGATCACTGTCTCACTCTCTCACTCTATCCGTCTCTAATGCTCGTACTCTCTCAATCTCTCATGCTCTCACTCTCTCACTCTCTCACTCTCTCACTTTCTTACTCTCTCACTCTGTCACTCTCTCACTCTCTCACTCTCTTACTCTCTCACTCTCTCACTCTCTCACTCTCTCACTCTCTCACTCTCTTACTCTCTCACTCTCTCACTCTCTCACTCTCTCACTCTCTTACTTTCTCACTTTCTCACTTTCTCACTCTCTCACTCTCTCACTCTCTCACTCTGTCACTCTGTCACTCTCTCACTCTCTCACTCTCTCACTCTCTCACTCTCTCACTCTCTCACTCTTTCACTCTCTTACTCTCTCACTCTCTCACTCTCTCACTCTCTCACTCTCTCACTCTCTCACTCTCTCACTCTCTCACTCTCTCACTCTCTCACTCTCTTACTCTCTCACTCTCTCACTCTCTCACTCTCTCACTCTCTCACTCTCTCACTCTCTCACTCTCTCACTCTCTCACTCTTTCACTCTCTCACTCTCTCACTCTCTCACTCCCTCACTCTCTCACTCTCTCACTCTCTCACTCTCTCACTCTCTCACTCTCTCACTCTCTCACTCTCTCACTCTCTCACTCTCTCACTCTCTCACTCTCTCACTCTCTCACTCTCTCACTCTCTCACTCTCTCACTTTCTCACTCTCTCACTCTCTCACTCTCTCACTCTCTCACTCTCTCACTCTCTCACTCTCTCACTCTCTCACTCTCTCACTATCTCACTCTCTCACTCTCTCACTCTCTCACTCTCTCACTCTCTCACTCTCTCACTCTCTCACTCTCTCACTCTCTCACTCTATCACTCTATCACTCTCTCACTCTCTCACTCTCTCACTTCTTTACTCTCTCACTCTCGTACTTTCTCACTCTCTCACTCTCCCACTCTCTCACTCTCTTTCTCCCTCACTTTCTCACTCTCTCACTCTCTCACTCTCTCACTCTCTCACTCTCTCACTTTCTTACTCTCTCACTGTCTCACTCTCTCACTCTCTCACTCTCTCACTCTCTCACTCTCTCACTCTCTTGCTCTCTCACTCTCTCACTCTTTCACTCTCTCACTCTCTTACTCTCTCACTTTCTCACTTTCTCACTTCCTCACTCTCTCTTTCTCTCTTTCTCTCTCACTCGCTCACTGTCTCACTCTCTCACTCTCTCACTCTCTCACTCTTTCAGTCTCTCACTTTCTCACTTTCTCACTCTCTCACTCTCTCACTCTCTCACTCCCTCACTCTCTCAGTCCTTTACTCTTTTACTCTCTCACTCTCTCACTATCTCACTTTCTTACTCTCGCACTCTCTTACTCTCTCAATCTCTCACTTTCTTACTCTTTCACTCTCTCACGCTCTTACTCTCTCACTCTCTCACTCTCTCACTCTCTCACTCTCTCACTCTCTCGCTCCCTCACTCTCTCACTTTCTCACTCTCTCACTCTCTCACTCTCTCACTCTCTCACTCTCTCACTCTCTCACTCTCTCACTCTCTTACTCTCTCACTCTCTCACTCTCTTACTTTCTCACTCTCTCACTCTCTCACTCTCTCACTCTCTCACTCTCTCACTCTCTCACTCTCTCACTCTCTCGCTCTCTCACTCTCTCACTCTCTCACTCTCTCACTCTCTCACTCTTTTACTCTCTCACTTTTTTACTCTCTCACTCCCTTACTCTCTCACTCTCTCACTCTTTCACTCTCTTACACTCTCACTCTTTTAATCTCTCACTCTCTCACTCTCTCACTCTCTCACTCTCGTACTCTCTCACTCTCTCACCCTTTTACTCTCTCACTCTCTCACTCTCTCACTTTCTTACTACCTCACTCTCTCTCTCTCTCACTCACTCGATCACTGTCTCACTCTCTCACTCTATCCGTCTCTAATGCTCGTACTCTCTCAATCTCTCATGCTCTCACTCTCTCACTCTCTCACTCTCTCACTTTCTTACTCTCTCACTCTGTCACTCTCTCACTCTCTCACTCTCTCACTCTCTCACTCTCTCACTCTCTCACTCTCTCACTCTCTTACTCTCTCACTCTCTCACTCTCTCACTCTCTCACTCTCTCACTCTCTTACTTTCTCACTCTCTCACTCTCTCACTCTCTCACTTTCTCACTCTCTCACTCTCTCACTCTCTCACTCTCTTACTCTCTCACTCTCTCACTCTCTCACTCTCTCACTCTCTCACTCTCTCACTCTCTCACTCTCTCACTCTCTCACTCTCTCACTCTTTCACTCTCTCACTCTCTCACTCTCTCACTCCCTCACTCTCTCACTCTCTCACTCTCTCACTCTCTTACTCTCTCACTCTCTCACTCTCTCACTCTCTCACTCTCTCACTCTCTCACTCTCTCACTCTCTCACTCTCTCACTCTCTCACTCTCTCACTCTCTCACTCTCTCACTCTCTCACTCTCTCACTTCTCACTCTCTCTCACTCTCTCACTCTCTCACTCTCTCACTCTCTCACTCTCACTCTCTCACTCTCTTACTCTCTCACTCTCTCACTCTCTTACTATCTCACTCTCTCACTCTCTCACTCTCTCACTCTCTCACTCTCTCACTCTCTCACTCTCTCACGCTCTCACTCTCTCACTCTCTCACTCTCTCACTCTCTCACTCTCTCACTCTCTCACTCTCTCACTCTCTCACTCTCTCACTCTCTCACTCTCTCACTCTCTCACTCTCTCACTCTCTCACTCTCTCACTCTCTCACTCTCTCACTCTCTCACTCTCTCACTCTCTCACTCTCTCACTCTCTCACTCTCTCACTCTCTCACTCTCTCACTCTCTCACTCTCTCACTCTCTCACTCTCTCACTCTCTCACTCTCTCACTCTCTCACTCTCTCACTCTCTCACTCTCTCACTCTCTCACTCTCTCACTCTCTCACTCTCTCACTCTCTCACTCTCTCACTCTCTCACTCTCTCACTTTCTCACTCTCTCACTCTCTCACTCTCTCACTCTCTCAATCTCTCACTCTCTCACTCTCTTACGCTCTCACTGTCTCACTCTCTCACTCTCTCACTCTCTCACTCTCTCACTCTCTCACTCTCTCACTCTCTCACTCTCTCACTCTCTCACTCTCTCACTCTCTCACTCTCTCACTCTCTCACTCTCTCACTCTCTCACTCTCTCACTCTCTCACTCTCTCACTCTCTCACTCTCTCACTCTCTCACTCTCTCACTCTCTCACTCTCTCACTCTCTCACTCTCTCATTCTCACTCTCTCACTCTCTCACTCTCTCACTCTCTCACTCTCTCACTCTCTCACTCTCTCACTCTCTCACTCTCTCACTCTCTCACTCTC
>CAXAQZ010000491.1:0-15172 GCA_963971145.1 Sussaba pulchella | reverse complement strand
GTCACACTCTGGGCATCAAAAATTATGAAGACGACAACGACAACGACAACGACAACGACAACGACAACGACAACGACAATGACAACGACAACGACAATGACAACAACGACAATGACAACAACGACAACGACAACGACAATGACAATGACAATGACAATGACAATGACAATGACAATGACAATGACAATGACAATGACAATGACAATGACAATGACAATGACAATGACAATGACAATGACAATGACAATGACAATGACAATGACAATGACAATGACAATGACAATGACAATGACAATGACAATGACAATGACAATGACAATGACAATGACAATGACAATGACAATGACAATGACAATGACAATGACAATGACAATGACAATGACGACAACAACAACAACAACAACAACAACAACAACAACAACAACAACGACAACGACAACGACAACGGCGACAGCGTTGATGACAACGATGGCGACGACGACGACGAAGCCGGTGTCGACGACGATGTCGACAGCTAAACGTTCCTGGCATCCTTGCCGGTTGCGTGAAACGTCGCAACGCCGACTCGTCTCATTGTTCCCTGAGCAAATATGAACAGTCGTGCGGACGCCGATATTTCAGAGCTCTCCGTGGAGGTAAACAAACGGCTTTATAGTTACAGGTATACCGAGAAGAGAAACAAGGCCGGCGCAACTGCGCCATACCTTCTTTTCTCCTTTTACAAAATAGTATTGAAAAAAAAATTCGAATATATTTACTACGACACTTCGAAGGCTTCGTCGAAGCAGGCGCTTTTTTGTTGTTGTTGTTTCGGTTTGAGAATTGTGGAAGTATTGCGGATGCTGGCACGGAAGAATCTTCGAGTAGGTCGCTTAGCTTTTTATCTGGGACTCGACCATTGATGAATGAATTAATTATGGTTGTTTGCAATGATGATGATCAATTGTTTCGTGAGTTTATTAAAAAAGCTCATCGACGATTTATCCGAACAACGAGAATGAGTCTGTTGCAGTTTACCCATTTACAACGAAGGGACAACATGGCGCCGGGTTGGAGGGTTGGATCATGCTTTAGATCATAATTTCCTGTGGTTGTAATCTAGTCTTCCAAAATTGAATTGGGGTTAAATTGTATTTCATGATCTGCTGAACGATTAAATTCTTCTAGTGTATCGTGGGGTCGATTTGTCCCAGGACAAAATTTCAAAATTTCCGCAGTTCATTGATTATTGGTACTTTCATAATGAATAATTCCGGAAATTTCAAATTTTATCGTAAACTAGAATCCCTAAGCTTCATTCATGAATTTTCCCAGATTTTTAGGATAACATTTTCTATCTTTTTAAACCTTCAGTCAATTCGACCTCACGATACACTCTCAGGGTACGAAAAAGAACGATACACTAACCAGATTAACGTTGAAGGTATCAATGCGTCGGCGTTTCCAAATTATTACCACAACCGTTCAAAAAATGCATTCAATCATTGTCATTGTTATGAGGCTATGTTCCTTGCCCTAAGTTTATTTCAAAAACCATAACAGCGAAACCTCACGCACGCATTAAATCCATAAACCAGAAAAAGTCAATTCAAAAGCATGAAAAAAGAAAATTAACATTTTGGGGTCATCGTAAACGTCCGTTAAGCGTTTGTCACCTCTTCGAGGACGCATTAGATCACCCGAAGAAAATTGCAAGTTATACAAAACTCATGTATAGTCATAGTCACGTGACGTTCCCGAACGTCGACGATATCGCGATAACGGACCGCCAGGCTAAAAGGAGTACCAGCAGATAGCGCGAACTTTCGAGCAGCGACCTCCCATAGTCATGGATAATAAACATAACGATTGAGCAATCGTTGGTTGAAAAGTGTCAGGACGGTCAGAAGCGTTGTCGACCTCGTAAAAATCAACCTGTCGCTAATAATCGGCACACATCGGCCCCGAAGGACGATCGCTCGTGATGGACCCGATACGAGTCATTGCGGTACGACGGTAGCCGTTCGCAAAAGCCGTCACAATCGCAAATACGCCATATTCCATATAACTCCGCATGCACAATATGCAGATTGCGCATTGGCAAGTGACACGTGTGCGTGTGTACTCGTACCATTGGGAAATCCGTAGGAATCCCCGCGTTTGCCTCGCGAGGTCGACGACAAATTTCTTTCAGCCTCTCAAAGTCCTCAAAATCCCGTCCGGCGGGCCCGCACGGAGATCGACGCGTCGTACAATGGCGTCCCGCGCGGTGGCAGCACCGCCAGTATAATGCGATAACCGTACGTGTTTGCGTGTTATTACGCTATTGCTGAGTATATATATAATGCTGATGCCGGCAGCTAAGGAAGCACCTCTGGCTACGTACACCAGAGCCGTTTGCGGTGTAATACCATAGCCGGAGGGCGGGAAGGGGGGCGGAGGGGGGGAGGGCGATATTTGCAACGCGGACGCGAAGCGAGCGCATCGCGAGCACGGTCTTATATACAGGTCGGGACTCTCCTATACCGGCTACATGCAATCGAGTGTCCGCAAAAGTGTCCCCAATATGGCCGACCTAGGGGGCCAAATTATTATGATTATACCCCGATCTTGTGCGATCTCGTGTACACGGTCTTATGTATATTTGTAGTATCAAATACCTCACAATAATTATGAGTGGACATTGAACACGTTACAGAAACATTAAAAAGTTTTTTTTAATTTTTTTTTATTTGGTGTGAAAGTTTTAATAAAAAAAATGCCGAAGAAATGTGGAGTACCTGGGTGCGCAAGACAGGTTATGCGGGTTGTGGGGTGACATTTCCAACGTTTTCTGCACCAAAAGATGATTCGCTGAGAGAAGAGTAGCAGAAATCTCTCCAGCTAACCAAGCCATTGACTGATAAACAATTCGTGTGTGTGTGTGTGTCCCTGTAAAGAGCATGCCCAGAATATTTTATCATATCCTATAAAATATTATTTAAGGATGCGAATGAGACAATATTCTCAGCAAGTAAACAAAAATGTAAAAAAACAAAGTGCTGCAAAAAAAATTTTTTTTATTACATATCTGTGTAACTACAATCTGTCCTAGGACAATAAGTAATTGTGATATTTTTTAGGCGTTTTTGGCATAGCGGGGGCGTCCAGTGACGGCTCTGCTAATTCGTGTTATTTTTTATTTGTTGGTTCTGTACGAGTATTCACGGTGTTCCATTGAAACACCGCAAAAAAAAAAAAAGACAAGCAAAATATTACAAAAATTGATTCATGAGAAATAATAATATTTATTATAAGTTACAGTATGAAAATAAATATTGCCGAATGAATAAATAACGTTCATTTTATTCCCCAACCCACTTTCAGGTGTCATATTTAGTATAACTCGTAATAAATGGTTTTCTGCAGTTGATAATGAAACGTTAATGAAGAGTTTAAGCACGCGGTATGCCCCTCACTCGGGTATCACATATTAAAAACCATCGCTGTATTACTAATGATAATGAATTGAATGGGCACGAATAAACTGATATATTTGCAACCGTCGAAAGGAGCAGAGGATATTGCGCATGCGCTGGCCCCCTAGGTCGGCCATATTGGGGGACACTTTTGCGGACACTTTTTCCCAGCGAGTGTCCCGACCTGTATATAAGACCGTGATCGCGAGTCGCAATGTCGCACGAGTAAGTGACGTAATCGCTCGCGAGGGAGCGTGCTATGCACAGTTCTGCGACAGGGAAGGGGGGCGGGTGGAGGGAGCAGAGTGCGTTAAGGCACACGCGATAAGTATGGATGTATGTGTATATATATATGTATATAATATAGCTTTAGCTTTGTAGCGAGCACATGCGAAGAAACATTGAGCTTATATTCTTCACTGTATTTAATGCATAGCGCAGTAGACGTAACCGCGCATGCTCCGACGCTATGAGTTTCGGAAGGATTCGCATTGGACTTACGTGGATATGTATATGTAATGACGATGCGTTTATCGGGGCCGTTCGTGCAAAAAATAAGCGAGACTCGACTGTTCGAGTCCTCCGCCTCGGAGATCTCGAGAAAACTATGCGTGACCGCAAACCTTCGGTTCGCTTGAATGGCGGGTTTGCGAGTTACGAGCGATTCTCGAAACGTTGGAACGTCTTCGTGAACGCAAAGTTTTCTCTCGCTATGGGTCGATCTGTTGTTTTTTTTCTGAATTGACGCATTTTTATTTTTTGATGTTTTTTTTTTAAATCGTTCTGGGGTTTTTTTGAGATTTGGAGTGGCTGCGGGTACTTAATAGGGAGAGGGGTGATTCGTTGACGCGGATAATTATCATGGTTGTCGATGGGCCGAGATAGGGGTCGAGTAATTGTGCTAACGAGGGAATCAGGTGCACTGAGTCAATTGATTCGACTCAAAGTTTGAAAAGAATAAAAAATACAGGGCACTTTGGTTTTTAATTGATGAAGAGATTTAAAAGGGCAAATTTTTTTTGGCTGAATGACCAAAGGTTTTTGCCTCTAGCGGATAAAAAGAAATAAAGTTGAAGTCAATTGAAGGAAAGCAATAAAACGAATCACTGCAGGGTTATCAATTATGCATAAAGACTGAAAGGAATTCCAGGACTAAATCATAACATTTTTCTAGAAACTGAATTAGATTTCCCAATTGATGAAATAGTTTTCGAATTAATTCTAATTAGATCGAGATTATAATTTTGAAGGACATCATTTTCTTGAACGTTTCACAGATTCAGCTTTTAAGGTGTTTTTTTTGTTCTCTTTACTCTCTCTTTCTTCGAGCAGCTTCGAGAGCAAGCGTGTGAGAAATGTTAGTTATCCGTGCTGATTAAGAGGTAGATTAACCGTTGCTGAGGCCGGGCCTGGATCGCTTACAGTACGTGGAAGCCTGAGTCAGCGCGTTCCTCAAGATAAAAAAAAAAAAAAAAAACCCCCCCCGACAGCCAAGACAATGTTCCGGCGTCGCACCATGAGAAAGTGTCAAAATTATTATAACGGAACTCAATAATTCGACCATCAACAAGCTTCTCCGAAGATTATAATTAATTCATTACACGTGTCAATAAATTGCGCTATTGATGAGGACGAGATCTTTTTTTTTTTTTGTCTTCTTTTTGCTCGTGCTCACGTTATTACCGGTAATGCAAACACCCTTCCAACGAGCACCGGACGTTCTTGATCTTTCAACTGCCAACTATGAACACATATGTTTATATATTTAATTGAGAGAATATATTAAATTCTCTCAATCGGATCAATAAAAATGTTTCAACCGCCTGCATTATTCATGCCATCGAATTTGCGAAAAACAGAAGAAATGGAATATTTAGAAGCAAAAAAAAAAAAAAAAATACCCCATAGAAAATAGAAATAATGTCATCTTCCCGCAGATAATGAAAATTTTATTTCCAAGAATCAACGGAAATGAGGTCAATATTATCACGAAATATAGATCATTCTTTATCTTTTCCATCGATTATCGTTTTCGTTCGTAGAAATACGAACTATAAACCACGTTAATCCATATTTTATAGATTACGTCAACACGAAAGATCAAGGATTATTCACGAGTGATCGAAACCTCGAAGCGTTTGAAAATAAATTTATATTAACGTTTGAAAAATGAATTGCAAGTGAATTCATAATTTTCCGGCAATTCGCGTTGACAATAATGACAATCGTCGGTGTGTAGAAGAAGCGTATAGCTTGAAATTAAGTGCGGTTCGCCGCACGCACGTACGAAATCCGCAAGGGAACGTTGCATGAAGAAATAACCCAAAGAGGCATAATGCACGAACGTACGACGAGCGTTTGATTGCGCAAGCCGGGGAAAAATTGAATAACAATAACGGAACTGACAATGAAAAAGACCGAGAACTATAGAAACCATGAGACAGAGACGGATACGGAGACAGAGCGAGAGAGAACGAAATAAGGGAGAGGGAAAAAGAACAAACAGGGATAAATAAAGTTGCGGTGATTGTGCAATGGTACCTGCTGTCACGGTCGGCAAATTGTTCGCCTTTATGTCTTATTTATCGTTCTTTTTTTTTTTTTTTATCGTTTTTTTTTTTTCTATTATCTTCCAACTGCACTCGACCTCTACCTGATTTCTCCTATTCACGCGTTCGTGCCGATGCGTGCGACAAATCTGTGATTTTGTGAAATGGAGAAAAATTTTATGTTGATATCCTGAGCGTTGGCAGAAATTGAAAGACGGTCTTAGACGCGTGCTCGAACAGTCGAGGAAACGATTGGCTGCGGCCTAGCGGCGACGTTGCAAGTGCAGATTGCGGCCAATCGTATTTCCGAATTTTCGCGCGAGTTCTTCCGACCGGCGAATTTCGACAGATCATCGGAGGAAATTCGAAAAGATGATGAAGGAAATTTTGACGATTAAAATTTGTTAGGTGGTTTTTTTTTTTTTTGACAAAAATGGGTCGTAGTTTGATTACGGAAGGTGTTTATGTTAATTTAAATTAGAGATGAGTGCAGGGATAAGTATTTGCTATTTTCAAGTGCAGGAACGACGCAGAATTGTATCATCGTTGAACTTATTTTTTTTTGTAGAGAAATTCTTAATTGTGTTATAATCGAGTTTATCAGTCGGTACATTAATTATTATTATTTCAATTGATTATCATCGTGCAATTGAGTGTTGAAAACTTATAAATTTGTCGACGCAAGATTATAAATCAATGAATATATAAATCACGGAATTCGTCGTGAAAAATTGAAATTTTCGTGAAAATCACGAAAAATTGAATATTCTTTAATCCATTTAAGATTTTCCAAAACCGTTCGATTTATCAACTTCAGAGTCTGCTGAAATTTTTTTTAAGTATATAACTTTCCGCAAATTTAAAATTTTTAGCCTTGAATAAAAAAGAAAAATAATGTATCACGTCTACGACCGATCGATTAAATGATTGAAAAATAAATTGATAAATAAAAAAAAAAATGAATTTTTTTGAACAAGCCACAAAAAATCATATAAGTAGATATACAATATGCGAGCGAGTTGAATGGAGCGAAGAGAAGGTGAAAATAGTTGTTATGCAGAGTGTAACGTGAGGTGTGTGGCAAGGGGGCTCGCGCTCTTTATTTTTCGCTCTGTTCGTCGTCGACATTGGGTCGAAGTCCAAGGATCGGTTTAATTAATGGCTCCACGACACAAACCGCGACCAAGGAAAAAAAAACGCAAAAACTCGTATTTCAACCCAAGAAAAAAATTTAAAAAATAAAATCTTCAATGATAAAAATGTAAAAAAACGAATTTTTCATGGAGATATATAATTTTTTTGTCGTCAAAATTCATCATTTAAGGGAAAATAATTGTCGCAGATTTGTACCTGTTGTACGGTTAACATTGTAAATTCTACATTCCCGCAAAACCGTCGAGTGCAACGCGGCGCAAAGCGATAAGGACGTTCGCACGTTCTTATCATGTCCGAGCAGCTACTTTTCGCTTTTCTTTTTCATCGGTTTTTTCTTTTATTCGTTCGTCTTTTCTTCCTCTATTCCTTGCCTCGAAGCGCGCTGACGATATCAGCGAAACCACGTCGCTGCACCGCCGCGTATGCATCGCTCGAGGCACGACCGTCCGTGCAACGCGAGACGGAGCGACTTGTGCGCTATTCGCAAGTCATTACGAATGAAATCGCGAGCGTACGGGGGAAAAAAAAGGACGTGCCGATATCGCGGGTAATCCGTTTGTAACACTGTGCTATCGGGGAACATTATCTTGGCTCCCGAGCGATACCGAAACGATCCTTGTTAATAAATTTTGAAAATTTTAAATAAATTATAAAGATTTATTAATTATTAAAGAAGATTATTAATGAATTTTAAAAAAGAAAATTAAAAAAAGGAAAAAAAAAGTAAAGGAATAACGATAAATTCATTGAATCGTATTTTTCGGCAAGATTATTCGTTGTATTTCGATTTTCCGAGAAAAAAAAAATCAAACCGAATACCAAATTCGGGCAATTCGATGTAGAATTTAATAAAAAATTACAAAAAAAAAAAGAAAGAAAGAAATGAAAAAAAATTCATATATAAAAAGGAGTAACGACAAATTAATCAAATTCTGCTTACTTATCAAAGCTGCTTTTCTCCGTCAATCTTCCTCGTCCTCCGATTCTTCGATTCTTCGATTAAAAAAAAAAAAAATACATCGAACCGAATAACGAAGCAATTCGATAATGAAAAAAAAATAAACAAACTTTTTTTTCTTCGAACGATCAGAGGCGATTAAAATGAAACTCGAGTTGATCCGAACTTCCGGGTGACGAAGTCATTCGGGGAAGAGGAACTTTAAGCCAGAAGCGTTGCACGACGAATGATCCGAGCTGTAGGCTCGACGAGACGCGACTGTGCCGTCGAACACGAGTCCTGGTAGCGCGTTCGTCGTCGAACCGAGCGGTCGGAGGCGCTTGCAGAGGTGCGGGCACGTGGTTTCTGCTTACGATAACGCCGTGGCGATATGCATTTAACGCAAGCCCTCGGGGCGGTACGCAAACGAGTGCGAGCGAGTCTGACGAACCCAAAGACTGCGGGAGGTGTTTGAGAAACGAAGGCGATAGGACGTTCCGACGTTTTTGAAAAAAAAAAAAAAACTACGACCCTTCGGGATGGGGAAGAAGAGAGGGGGAATTACGAGAGGGAAAGTAAGGCGGAGATGGGGGAAAGGGAAATTCATCGAGGGCGTGTCGACGCTCGGTGATGACAAAAAACGAAGGATCAGATCGGTAATTCGACCCGAAAGCTCCTTCGATCGCGATTAATTCGAGAATTAAAAACTTGTCGATGCGATTAGAGCAATTTCCATATCGTTCGGCCTCATCGCGGATGATTTCTTTGATGATAATTATTGTCGCGATAATATGAAATTTGGAAGGAATGAATGAGGGAGTTAGTATTGATTTTTCTTGGAGCAATTGATGTTGGGTTTGGAACAGGCTCTTTATTGATTTATTGATTCGATTGGATTTGATTCAAATTGGATGTTAAGTAAAGAATGAGCAATTTATCGGATGGGATTTTTTTTATTTTATCTCTACTTTTTTGAATAATAGAAGGAATGATAATTGTAACAATGATTTCTATTTGGGTTAGTTAGGTTGTTTAGGTTAGGTTATTTAGGATAATTATAACAATGATTTTCTAGAAAAACTCAGACACCAGTGAATAACTCAACAATTCGAGTTGATAATTTTTTTTCGTCCATTAATTAATCCCGGATTAATCCCTGTTGATAAATATAATGTTAATCGCCCCCATACAGTCGTATATCCGAATGCCACAAGCAACTCCGTAGATCCTGCAGGATAATTCGTTTCAATTGGCTCTGATATCCATAAAGTTACGCAATACCAATTTATTCGGATTTTATTTCTCATTTTACTGTCTGAGCATGCAGTTCCGTTTTTCTTCTTCTTCTTCATCATCCTTTTTCTCACAGATCGCTATAGCTCGGCGAGTATTGTGAATGAAATTTGCTGGACGTGGAAACGGAAGAGAGAGAGAAAAAAAAGGATTTGCAAGGAATTACACGATAGTTTATAAAAGTTGGTTGCCTCGCTGAGTCTAGACGGACAAGAGAGCGACAGAAACTTTTCGACCTAACATCGCTCATGAATAATGTAATGGGGGTAGCTACCGTTTTTTTTTTTTTTTTTCGTCTCTGTTGAGACTTTTATACTCTGTTTCAGACTATTCTAGTTTTGTACATTTTTTCGACTCTGCCCCACCTTTCTAGCTCCGTCTTTTTCTCTCTCTCGGTCTCTTTTTTTTAAAATAATTTTTTTTTACCGTCTTTCTGTCCGAACTACGACTGTCCGTGCGTTCGCCGTGAGCTTGTTAACGAAGAGAGAAGTACATTTTTATCGGCCCTCATGTTAACGCGGGCTGCGGGCGCAGGTGAGGAAAAGAAACGAGGATCTACGCAGAAAGGTGAGAGCAAGTTTCGACGACCGAGTACGAATCGTCGTGGTCGATATTGGCCGATGTACTTCGTTCTCCTATCATACAAGTCGAACAGCTTCGTTATCGTCGCTCGAAGAATTACACTTACGCCATGACGATAACCGTAAGTGTAACGAGAAAGTGGAAACGAAGAAGAGAGAGAAAAAAAAACGAAAAAATAATAATTGTGCCAACTAGTGACGAGTTGTGATAAGGAATGTCGAGTTTACCGACAATTTTCTTACACGAAAAAGTACTTTGACGTTACTATGACGGATGATAAGGAAATAATACGCAATTACGTGATAATCGAGGTCAAAATGGGTTTGTAATTATTACGTATGGGACGGTTTGAAATGAAAAAAACAAAATAAACGACGGATGGAGAAAGCAATTTGATAAAATTGATGGGATCGACATTGGGTTGTTGTTGCGGGCGATATCACGTGTGATAAGTAGGTGTTATGGATATCGGTTATGAGAAAATGGTTTTTGAAGGTTTTTTTTATCTTGGTTGAAGGCTCGAGAGAAGAATAGGAGTCAACATTTATTTTAAAAAATATTATTTTTTCGGGATTAGCTCTTTTTTGTTTGGGTAATTTATTTGAATTTTGGATGTTTGAACGAGTGTAATTGTTTTTCTTTTAATAGATACTGGGCTATTGAGAATATGCGATTGGCAATTATCTGAGGAAATACGTCGGATACTCGCAGAGTATCATTTAAACAAACAAGTGCAATCTAATTTCGTCCCTTTCGAACGAAAGATGTATGAAATAATGATTTCTTTTGTTTCAAACGAGAATTTATATTTTTTTCTAATATTTTTTTATTGCCTTCAGCGCCATTCCAAAAAGCCGTGATGAATGAATTCGAGAGAAAGAGAATCTTGTCCGCCTCAAAGAAACGATAATTATTTAAAAGGAAGAATCTACGAGTTGGGTTCACATTTCCAGAGATATAACGTCATGGATGACACCAAGGGAATATAAAATTTGCGTCCCTCGGATATATTTCCCTCCACATTTTTTTAATAATTTTTTCATAATTAACGATATCGTATTCTGTCATGAATCATCTTATTCCTCACTTGTCAACGAATAAATTTTACTATTTATTATATTAAAAACAATATGTATAAAAAATAAATGAATAAATTACGATAGAGAAATTAACCTAAATAAATAAATAAATTATAACGTATTCCCTCCACAATATAAATCTGGGGTCAAACAAGACCCCAGGAGTAACCAACGAAAGAAACTAAAACATGTTGGTGCTCAAAGGGTTAATTACCTCAAATAAAGCCGCATTAGGTCTCGATCGTTCCGATTTCTCGCGTAGTCCATAACAACAATTCGTAACTCAGAGAAATCTACTCTCGTTACTAAAGTACGAGAACCAGAGAGCACAGAACAAAACGACTAACCGAAATGACGGTTGGAGTGCTAGCATATATAGCTTTCGCAGGATCCAGGTGGCCATAGAAACTATCAACCCCCGATAAACTACCCCGACAGTTTGCTCATTCCAGCTCGTTATCACCTTCCTGACGACGATATCGCTCGTTCGTACGAGCTGAAGAGCTTTATCAGGATTTCACAGGACAAAACTGTGAAAAACTAGCGCCCAAGACCGGCCACCAAACCCCACAGCTGTCTATTAACATGGCTCCGATCGATCGTCTGGCAACGTCCTGCGAAATCGTCGACCAGCCTTTTTTTCTTCAACGTTTCAACGTCTTTTTCAACGTTTTTTTCCTCCATTAAAAGATATGTAAAAAAAATCTTTTCCCTATTTTTTTCAGCAATACTTTTTGCCCATTGCGAGTGTCTGCGGTTCGGCCGGATCCGCGATATTACTGCCTGCGGTTCGGCAGTGGTTGAGGATAGTCATAGCGGTACTAAACGATCCGAACTCGTCGGTCTTTCGGGCGATGTACATTTTTTTTAAACTCTCGACGAATCGACGATGACGAATTTTTTTTAAACTCTCGACGAATCGACGATGACGTTGGTACGAATAAGAAATAAGCTGCAAGTTGTAATTTGCGAATTGCTTTCTCGGAATTCAAGATATTGCACGAAACTTTATCAATTATGAGATATTTATATCAATTCTGGATTTTTCGTAGAGGAAGATTCGTGCTAGATCTTGAATTTTAAGGAAAGAATTTGCAAGTTTAACGTTGCGGCTTGTTTCTCATATAAAATTCGGTCCCTTCGACTGATCTTCACCATATCTCGTACGTATTACGGTTGAATGATAGTCCATACATGTAGAGAGTTTGGGTTTGATTGGTCGAAGTCGTCGTGAGTTAGAACGACATGTACATTTTTCGAAAAATCCAAAATCCTATAAAATCCGAACTTCTTCATAGATTCGGCCCAAATGCAATACCAACCAACCTTGGGTACAAACCTATTCGTGACGAACTATTTAGACAAGTATCTAAAAATTTGCGATTGCTATAGTGTAAACGTCCTTTTTTTGATAATTCAAAAACGACATAAAATCCGAACTGCAGCCTCAATTAATACGAAAATTCCAGCCAACGAAGAGATTATAGAGCTGCACATGTCTGCGAAATTTGGGAGCTGTGGCTGAAACCGTTCTCGAGTTATACACGTTGGAATTTTGGGAGGCCATTACGCACATACACACATACATAAATCCCGACATTTTCTCCAAATGTGTCTTCTCGACGTTTCAGCACATTCTAAACATGGCGACGTGAAGATCTCGAAAGAAAAATGTCACCATAACATAGCTTTTTTTATGAGGAAGCAAAACGAAAGAGAGAGAGAGAGAGCGAGAGAGAGAGAGAGAGAAAAGAGCGATAGTTTTCGACGACGACCAATCCATTGTTGCCCCAAAATATGCACGAGTTTTTCTCTCTAACTAATCTTCGGATCTCGAAATTTTTCCTGGACCGATCGTTTCATCTATAACCCGAACAAATGTATTTCCTTTGCTTGTGCGAGTTCACGATTATCGAAAAAGAATCTCATTATTCGAATGTCGATTATAAAGAGGGAGGGGTCAAAGGAAAAGGGCCGAGAAGAGCCTGCGTGACCCTTTCGTCTTGCTTCAATAGAGCCTCGTTTTTCATCCCCGAGGCGACACAGCGAAGACGAAGTCAACCGCAGACCATGAATAACGCTTTGCGTTATGAATAATTAATTTTATGTTCGTTTTTTTTTTTTCGTGTGAGTAAGCCGGACAATGGAAAATATGTTTGCTTGGCCAATAGGCCTTAATGCGGCGTAGAATAATACGGAAAAATTTATTGGATTGTGGAAAAAATAAAAAGGAAGATCGTTATTTTTTTATTCTTAGTTGTTTGTTTTTTTTTCTTTTTTCTTTTTTCTGAAATCGACGAATGACGGATGCCATTCGCCCTGTCTGACGCTGATGTCGCTTCTCTCTCGACGACGCGGTCATTCGACGGAAACGGGTCAAATCCATGAATTATTCATTGCGACCGAATGTGAACAGTGTTGGGACTCACGGAGTCAAAGGTATACGGGAGACACGACGCAGATACGACTGTACGACGATGAATGACGAGGTACCGACCTCTGTATCGCTCTACAGCTGTACACACGATCATATATCGTACGTTTCGACTATTCGGTTGAATTAAATGATCTAATATATCACGTTTCTATTGTTGAAATCGTCGAAATTGCGAAATAAATGAAAAACGTTGAGAAAAATGAATTTTTGAAAAAAAAAGGTAAATTGATAAAAGACTCACCGGATAGCGAGGTTTTGCGTTTAGCTCGACCACCGTCTTCTGAAGCTCGCAGTTTTGTCTTCTCAACAACGATATCTGAAAAATAAAGAATAATTTTGTGTTAAAGAAAATTCATTATTTTATCCTTTTCGTTTATCGCTGAGTTTTACAGATTTGCGAAATTGATTTTTCGATTCTAGGATTTCGAGGTTATTTTTTTAGAAATATTCAGAATGGTCTGATCCGCAGAATCTGTAGTAATTAGGAAGAAATGTCGTACAATGACACATTGAAATAATAATAATAATAATAATAATAATAATAATAATAACAATAATAATAATAATGATAATAATAATAATAATAATAATAATGATAATAATAATAATAATAATAATAATAATAATAATAATAATAATAATAATGATAATAATAATAATAATAATAATAATAATAATAATAATAATAATAATAATAATAATAATAATAATAATAATAATAATAATAATAATAATAATAATCATAACGATTTTTGAATAGCTGGTGTTTTCATTAACCCTATATGTCACACTGGGTGAATTCCACCCAGTCAGTTTTCAAAAATGGATTGTGAACAAACTATCCGTCCGAAGTGGTTGAAAAAATTACAGAACATGGTTTAAACATCCTAGATAATGTCCAAAAATTTTACTAATAAAAAATAAAATGGCAACATGTTAAAAAAAAATCATAAAGAGACAAAACCGGAAACAAAAACTGTCAGTCGTCGGTTAATCGACGGGTGGATTCCACCCAGTGTGACGCTGAAGGGTTAATGAGCTAGTGGAAGGGATACCGATCATGATAGTTCATAACCTCATACAGTCAACGAATTGTAAAGCGCAAAACCGAAACAAAATTCACATAGAGAGCTTCCTCAGTACGCAAGTCGTCCAAAGTCGCGTTGCATACGGTCGCTGCAGCATCCCCACTGTGGGGATGTAATTCGATGGTACTGTATTTCAGGTTTCCGTTGTTCCGCAATTTTGAAACGATACGGACGGTTATACACGGACGAAAAGAGGACGAAGAAAACGACGGATAACGCTTCCCAGGTAAAAATGTCCGTATACAAAGTCCCACACGCACACACCGACGGGGATACGAGTCGGAGGATTAGAGAGAGGGTCTCTCGGCGTCGTTGGAACGTAGATACCGGGATGACGGGCACGTCGGGTATAAATATTGGTAACCGTAATCAGGAGGAAGTCCGGTGGGGCTAGCAGTGCGGGCGGGGGCCACCCGATGCTCGTCTCTGTTTGCCTTCCTTATCCCCGGGCAAAGTTTGTACAGCGATAACGGTCTTGGCAGCAAGTACTGTTCGCCGCTACGAAGCGCCCTACCACCTCGTTCATCGGGCTTGGGCGGTTACATTCGGCGATTATTATTATTATTATTATTATTATTATAGGAAATATTAAAATAACAGTTGCTAGTGAATATT
>CAXAQZ010000490.1:0-58709 GCA_963971145.1 Sussaba pulchella | reverse complement strand
AGTGAACATTTTTTATCAATTGATTTCACGTATAAACGATATTTTTTTAAAGAGTGCATTTTCCATTTAACGTTCAATAATTAGCTAGTTAGCAGGATTGATCTACTGACGATTTTAACAAGCACGTCGAATTAATAATTCTGGATACTTGTGTTCGGGCGTGAAATTGAGATGTATGTGAATGTGGAGGTTAGGTCGGATGACGTGGTTATGCCCGGTGATATTGTTTTATTTATGGCCATCAACTGATTTCACGTACGAACGATATTGTTTAATGAGTTCATTCTTTTTTATTCAACGTATGATAATGTTATCAGGATTGTGAAAAACGTGAATATTGATGTTCAGCTGGACGATGTGGTTATGCCCAGTGATATTGTTTACCTCGGTGGAATTGGCAATTCGAAAGAAAAAAATTGTTGTCGGATTCAATTTTTTTTACTTTATCTTCCAACCGACAAAACTTTAGACACAGCGATTTGTCAGAATGCACAATATGTATATTTGTTTTCATTGTTTTTCCTATATGAGTCAGGTCCTTTTCGAAGCTGCATTCATTCAATGTTCACCTGCTCAAGACATATTCAAAACCTATAATCACTGGGAAGGACGAGCGGAATGCACTGACATCTGGTCAAGGCTACGTCGAGCCGCGCTCGAAAACTGTGCAATGCGCAGACATTTGGTCTAGGCTACATAGAGCCGCGCTTATAATCTCCATAATGCACTGCGATTTGGTCAAGGCTGTATTAAGCCGCCCTCAAGACTCCACGATGGGCTGACAATTTGTCATGGCTACATGGAGCCGCGCTGAACAATCACATGATTCCCTGACATTTCGCTGAGACTGTACTCAACTGCGCCCAAGGACAACCAGCATGTGCCGCAGCTCGTCGATACTTTCAAAGTCTTGTCTCATCAAATTTCTATACAGTGGTCACGTTTTACGATATTGAATCGATAAACAATAGTACATTATGACACTAGTAGGAAAAATTGTTTTGTGACGTGGACGTCTTGTTCGAGCCAAATGATTCCAATCATTGGCGGACGTGGAGAAAATTATATCAAATTATCTTTAAAAAGTATGAAATAAAATAAATTTAAAAAATTTAAAAAAACTCCCGGCTGGAGTAAAAATCGAAAACAAAAAAAATTAGAACGAAAAAAAAGTAATCTGATAGAAAGCATGGATAAAATTCATGAATCTAAAAAGAATACAACAAATTAATAAATTTAAAATGGAAAAAACAAATTAGTGAAATTAAAAGAATGAAATAAATAAATAAATTCAAAAAGGATGAAATAATTCAAGAAGTCATCTTAGTTTATTCGTAGTTTGAATTATGATCGTTCGTTTGTATGAGTTCAATTTTTTGAATCGTGGTAATTTTCTCACTGCCCTCAATTCAGTCGGGAGACGTCATTCATTAACCATAAATATGATATAGGATATAGATGTTTGACAGTGCAAAGAAGACGCCATTAGATAATTGAACATGAAGACGATCTGGATTTAGATGTTCGACGATACGAAAGAAAACGTCTCCCGACTGAATTGAGGGCAGTGAGAAAATTACCACGATTCAAAAAATTGAACTCATACAAACGAACGATCATAATTCAAACTACGAATAAACTAAGATGACTTCTTGAATTATTTCATCCTTTTTGAATTTATTTATTTATTTCATTCTTTTAATTTCACTAATTTGTTTTTTCCATTTTAAATTTATTAATTTGTTGTATTCTTTTTAGATTCATGAATTTTATCCATGCTTTCTATCAGATTACTTTTTTTTCGTTCTAATTTTTTTTGTTTTCGATTTTTACTCCAGCCGGGAGTTTTTTTAAATTTTTTAAATTTATTTTCACCATACCACAGTATTGTAGCGTGTAACGTTACGTTGCATAATCGACAGCGGCCCAGCGGCCTTGGGAGCATCCGCGGTCAACGCTCCGCGTGTTTTCGAAATTATATCATTTCGGAATACTGCCACGTAACGTATAAGACGTTACGTGACATAATCGACAGCACCCCAGCAGCCTTGGGGGATCCGCGGTTGATGCTCCGCGTTTTCGGGCACGTGGCAACGGACGGACTACGGCAGAAGAGGGAGCTCCGGCCAATCAGGATACAGGAGAGAACCGTTGGAAGGACCCGGTCCAGTACAAAAAGGCCGTTCCCAGGATGGAAAAGCGCAGGGTAAGGCCACTAGTAGTCTGATCCTGATCCGGGGACACGCTAGATGGCGCTTACTTCCGCACTACCCTTACTTCACACCGCTGCATCCCGACCGCCAACGAAGAAACACGAATGTGAACGAACGTCCGGTATCTTTTCATCACGTGACTTAGCGTCTGTCATTCGTTGTATTTAACTTGATTCAACTGTCAGTATTGCTTTTGTGGTTAATACTTCGTTTTTGAGTCGGAATAAGTTCTTTGTTAAAAATGAATATACCACGTGATAAACATCGGTATGGTGTCGTGAATTGTCACTGGACTCGTCAAGTGAAATCTCATCGATTTCCAAAAAATCAATTCGTTGGCTTGAAGTGGATGGTGGCCACCGGTAACCTCGGATTGCAAAAGTTAACGTACGAAGAGGTGCGGAATAATCATTACGTAATTTGTAATGTACATTTTCGACCGGATGATTACTTGTGCGGAATATTGAAAAAATTGAAGGATGGAACCGTACCTTCGTTACTCTTGCCTGACGCAAATGAAACAGATGATGTTCCTCAGGGTACCGTTACCGAAATTGCTGTAGATTGCAATGAAAATTTACCTCCTGCGGTCAACGTAACGCCAATAAAGGTCGATTTTTCACCGATCACTTTTTGTAATCGAAATCGACAATCACTAGCGGATAGCGCCCCAGGTCCATCAATTGTCGAAAACAGATCGAGCGGTTCTGGTTATCGCTTATCGCCAGTGTCGAGAAACCGCAAAGTTGCTAGTAAAGCACTTTTTACTGAAGAAAAAAAACATTAAGGACACATTTGAATCTGAAGACTTTGACAACCCAATTCCGGGAACAAGTACTTATATGACTAAGCAAGACCAAAACCTCAGCGATGCAATGGGATAGGACATTGTAGAGGCATCAAATCCGAATCACACCACAAATGATGCTGAGCATTTAGAATCGAGACCTTCTAACCGCTTCGTGAAAAAAAAAAATTGATGAAGGCAAAAAAAAAAATTTACGAGGAAGTGCTAAAAGCAAAAAAAGAACGAGATAAATTCCGACCCAAAAGCATAAGGTATGTTTTGGGTTTTCTTTTTAAATATGCATCAAACACTATTTTTCTTTGCTTTTTAAAATACACCTGCTTTCATGTTTCGCACCCCTCGCATGTCTGGCATTGTCATTCATTTCTTTCGCTATATTTTTTTATTTTTGCATGGCTTGATAACATTTTGAATGTAGATATGCACGTCGACTACAGCAAGTGTTTGAGCATGTCAAAATTGACGACTTCAGCGGCCACTTAGATCAATTGACCGCATTGCAGAAGGACTTCGTGAGCATGATTCTTCGGAATGCTTCCAAGCCGAAACATGGTCGACGGTACGCTCCGGATGAAAGACGATGGACGATGGTCGATAGACTCAAGATGATGTCTTTCTATTTATAAAAGATCAGCTTCTGCTTACAGATTTTTGTGTTGCTTCCTACCCATTCCTACTCCAAGGAGAATTCGCCAACTACTGTCGAACATTAGATTGGATTGTGGTATGACGGTCACAATCAAAGATTGCTTGAAGAAAGTGTGCGTCTTGATGTGGGATGAAGTATCCTTACAACTCAACGTCCAATACTGTTTTTGAAAGGATAAAATTGTTGGTTTTGAGGATTGGGGATCGAACCGCACCTCGAAATATGCAGACCATGCACTGGTGTTTATGCTACGAGGCATCCGAAGTGGTTGGAAGATTTCGATCACATACAACTTTTGTTCAGGCCAAACAACCTCGCCGCACTTACTTTTGTGCATCAAAAAGTTGTACGTGCTGTCACTGCAGCAGGGTTCGTCGTTGCGGCAACTGTTTGTGATCAATGGTCTTCCAACCAGAAGGCTATCAAAACTTTGCAAGCCGACACGGACAGAATACGTGAAAAAAAAGCAATTGAAAGGTGTAAGTATGGTTTTGAAAACAAGTAAACTTTTCCTCGCCCTAACTTAAGTCTTATGAAAAAAAACTGTTGAATAAACTCTTTTTTAAATTATTAAAATATTTACGAAGCCTCTGGAATTAAGAAAGATATGAATTTTCTCGATATTTATGATCTTAAAAAATCTGTGAAAATTCTCACGATTCAATGAATAATGAAAAATATACATGGAAATAAACCAATTGTCACTTCGCACAGTGGTCGGGAATCCCAAAATCGTGGCCAAAACTCCAATAAAATTTTTTTCGAAATGGGGACAATTGGCCATTCAGTCAGGTAGAGGACTAATGGGTGCGTGAATTGAACCCGTTGTGAAAGGGGGAGCGTTTTGACCGTATACTTTCGTCGCTGCGTCAGTTGGAAGTTAGCTTTCGTGGAGAGTGTGCGCATCGCGCGGTAAAGGAACGAAAACTACGGTTACTTCTAAACACAATAATTTTCACGTGAAGTGTTCGATTTCAATTCTGACACATGGATACGACTTCAGGAGGTATGTAGAAAATATTTTTACATTAATAGAGCCCCAACTTAACGTGTAAATTATTGAAATTTAGTATAAGCTTCTGCATTAATAAAATTAAAGAATTTTGAAAACTTATATTTTCAACTATTCAAAAAGTTATAGATTCCAACAGATTTCGCAAAGTTCAAAGTCCAGGCCTTTAGTATGCTGTATAAGCTTGCGAAATTTACAATAACTAGCTGCGAAAAACTGCGTTTATGGCTATTATGATTTTTTTTTGCATCGTGCGGTAGCCGACCGTGCACGCGGCACCATTGAGCAGCTTGGCCATTCAAATCGATATATCTCAGCAACGGTTAGTGATAAATTGAAAAACCAATGGTATTTTTTTTCGTTTTGGGACACTATACAATGAAATCATTCACGATTATGTTCCACAAATTCAACAATTATTTATAAACAATTCAAAATTAAAAGTTAAATAAAACAAAAAATATACCCTGAATTTTTAAAATTCATTTTTTTATAAATTACTTAAACGAAAAGAAAAATTTAGCGACCTTGAACTTTTTGGGCCGACGCTTCGTTCGGAAGTTATAGCTTTTTAACGAGTTCGCCGGTTAAACAACGTCACCCAAGCTGGCGGCACCACAGAGTCAAATCTTCTCGAAACCGATGAAATAATAAAAGGCTAATTAAAGGCTAATTAAATGCTCCATTGCCGAATTTAATGCTCTTTTTTTTTTAAAAAAAAACTGTGGTGCCGCTAGCTTGAGATAAAGTTGGCGGCACCACAACATTAAGTTCTTATGCGATAAAAAACGTAAATAGGCCATAATTAAAGGCTCATTAAAGGCTCCTAAACGAGCGTAGAATCAATCGATTCGGTCCAAGGGATCGGGAGATAATCGCATTTTAGTAAATTTTGAAAATTAATTTTTTTCATCGATTGCTATAACCGAGGTAGTATAGAGGTCCACGATATAAACCTTGAGCTGGCACGTTATAGAACACATAAGACAATAGTTTTAAAGGCTGGAGGATGTCTCGGTACATGTTAACTAGTCGACTAAAATAACTACGATTAATGATCATTTTTTCAAAAGCGATTAAGCATTTATATTTAAAACATCAACGATCATGAGCCTTAAATTTCACATGAATTTAGACACCTCAACCGAATTCCCAGCTCGTCGGGATCCTGTGGATCTGGGGGTCAAGGACAGTTGGGGGTGGTTTTCTCGCAAGGGGTTGTGAAGCATTAAATTTAAATTTATCGGCAATCAAGAGCCTTTAATTCAACATGAATTTAGACACCTTAGTCGAATTTCCGGCTCGTCGGGATCCTGTGGATATGGGGGTCAAGGACCGTTGGGGGTGGTCTTCTCGCAAGGGGTTGAAGCATCAAATTAAAATTTATCAGCAATCGAGAGCCTTTAATTCAACATGAATTTAGACACCTTAATCGAATTTCCAGCTCGTCGGGATTCTGTGTATATAGGGGTCAAATGCCGTTGGGGGTGGTTTTCTCGCAAGGGGTTGAAGCATTAAATTTAAATTTATCGGCAATCAAGAGCCTTTGATTCAACATGAATTTAGACACCTTAGTCGAATTTCCGGCTCGTCGGGATCCTGTGGATATGGGGGTCAAGGACCGTTGGGGGTGGTTTTCTCGCAAGGGGTTGAAGCATTTAATTTAAATTCATCGGCAATCGAGAGCCTTTAATTCAACATGAATTTAGACACCTTAGTCGAATTTCCAGCTCGTCGGGATCCTGTGGATATGTGGGTCAAGAGCCGTTGGGGGTGGTTTTCTCGCAAGGGGTTGAAGCATCAAATTTAAATTTATCGGCAATCGAGAGCCTTTAATTCAACATGAATTTAGACACCTTAGTCGAATTTCCAGCTCGTCGGGATCCTGTGGATATGGGGGTCAAGGACCGTTGGGGGTGGTTTTCTCGCATGGGGTTGAAGCATCAAATTTAAATTTATCGGCAATCGAGAGCCTTTAATTCAACATGAATTTAGACACCTTATTCGAATTTCCAGCTCGTCGGGATCCTGTGGATATAGGGGTCAAGGACCGTTGGGGGTGGTTTTCTCGCATGGGGTTGAAGCATCAAATTCAAATTTATCGGCAATCGAGAGCCTTTAATTCAACATGATTTTAGACACCTTATTCGAATTTCCAGCTCGTCGGGATCCTGTGGATATGGGGGTCAAGGACCGTTGGGGGTGGTTTTCTCGCAAGGGGTTGAAGCATTTAATTTAAATTTATCGGCAATCGAGAGCCTTTAGATCAACATGAATGCTGCTGCAGCTGAACCAACAACGGGCACCGCTCCAGCTGCCGAATCAACAGGCTCAGCTGCAGCTGCTGCAGCAACAACTAGCACCGCTGCAGCTGCCGCGACGACTGGGACCGCTTGAGCTGCCACAACAACGTGCGCAGCTGCAGCTGCTGCCGCAACAACATGCGCAGCTGCAGCTGCTGCAGCAGCAATTGCAACCGCAGGTGCAGCAGCAGCCGCCGCCTAGTCTGGACTTGGAAAAGATAGTCCAGCGGCAAGTCCAAATGTTCTTTAACCAACAACAACCGCAGCAGCAGCACGAGCAGCAGCCGGAGGAACAGCAGCAGGAGCAGCAGCCGAAACGGGAGGACGACCGTTTTGACAACAATCGAAGCAACCGGCTGCGCTCCTTGCAGCGTCAACTCAGAATGTTTGATCCTCAGCACGAACGGCCGCTGCCACCGTCACCGGCAATGTCTCAAATGCAAAAAAAAATGCACGAGGCATTGTCGGTGGCAAACGGATTCCGGATGGCGGCCGAATCCGTGAAGATGGCCCTGAAAAGATCACGAACAAACTGCCAGTCTCTCACAAGAGAGTTGAAGAAATGCGGGGAAAAAAAAAATTAATACTAAATATAATCATAACTATTATCTCTCCTATTATTATTATTGTTTCTATTTTTATAATATAACTTAGAAATTATTTTATTATTTTTTGAATTATTGATCGTTAATATTATCGTGTGATAATATATAATAAAAAGGTTTGGAAAAAATGCTCCGAAAAGTAATAATTATTAATTTATGCAAATCCTTCATGCATGTGTTCGGTGATTCCCCGAAGGGTTACTAGACCTCCATATCCACAGGATCCCGACGAGCTGGAAATTCGAATAAGGTGTCTAAATTCATGTTGAATTAAAGGCTCTTGATTGCCGATAAATTTAAATTTAATGCTTTAACCCCTTGCGAGAAAACCACCCCCAACGGTCCTTGACCCCCATATCCACAGGATCCCGACGAGCCGGAAATTCGACTAAGGTGTCTAAATTCATGTTGAATTAAAGGCTCTTGATTGCCGATAAATTTAAATTTAATGCTTCAACCCCTTGAGAGAAAACCACCCCCAACGGTCCTTGACCCCTATATCCACAGGATCCCGACGAGCTGGAAATTCGACTAAGGTGTCTAAATTCATGTTAAATTAAAGGCTCTCGATTGCCGATGAATTTGAATTAAATGCTTCAACCCCTTGCGAGAAAACCACCCCCAACGGTCCTTGACCCCCATATCCACAGGATCCCGACGAGCCGGAAATTCGACTGAGGTGTCTAAATTCATGGTGAATCAAAGGCTCTTGATTGCCGATAAATTTAAATTTAATGCTTCAACCCCTTGCGAGAAAACCACCCCCAACGCGCTTGACCCCTATATCCACAGGATCCCGACGAGCTGGAAATTCGATTAAGGTGTCTAAATTCATGTTGAATTAAAGGCCCTCGATTGCCGATAAATTTAAATTTGATGCTTCAACCCTTTGCGAGAAGACCACCCCCAACTGTCCTTGACCCCCATATCCACAGGATCCCGACGAGCCGGAAATTCGACTAAGGTGTCTAAATTCATGTTGAATTAAAGGCTCTTGATAGCCGATAAATTTAAATTTAATGCTTCACAACCCCTTGCGAGAAAACCACCCCCAACGGTCCTTGACCTCTATATCCACAGGATCCCGACGAGCTGGAAATTCGACTAAGGTGTCTAAATTCATGTTGAATTAAAGGCTCTCGATTGCCGATAAATTTAAATTTGATGCTTCAACCCCTTGCGAGAAAACCACCCCCAACGGCTCTTGACCCACATATCCACAGGATCCCGACGAGCCGGAAATTCGACTAAGGTGTCTAAATTCATGTTGAATTAAAGGCTCTTGATTGCCGATAAATTTCAATTTAATGCTTCAACCCCTTGCGAGAAAACCACCCCCAACTGTCCTTGACCCCCAGATCCACAGGATCCCGACGAGCTGGGAATTCGGTTGAGGTGTCTAAATTCATGTGAAATTTAAGGCTCATGATCGTTGATGTTTTAAATATAAATGCTTAATCGCTTTTGAAAAAATGATCATTAATCGTAGTTATTTTAGTCGACTAGTTAACATGTACCGAGACATCCTCCAGCCTTTAAAACTATTGTCTTATGTGTTCTATAACGTGCCAGCTCAAGGTTTATATCGTGGACCTCTATACTACCTCGGTTATAGCAATCGATGAAAAAAAAAAAAAAAAAAAAAAAATTAATTTTCAAAATTTACTAAAATGCGATTATCTCCCGATCCCTTAGACCGAATCGATTGATTCTACGCTCGTTTAGGAGCCTTTAATGAGCCTTTAATTATGGCCTATTTACGTTTTTTATCGCATAAGAACTTAATGTTGCGGTGCCGCCAACTTTATCTCAAGCTAGCGGCACCACAGTTTTTTTAAAAAAAAAAAAGAGCATTACATTCGGCAATGGAGCATTTAATTAGCCTTTAATTAGCCTTTTATTATTTCATCGGTTTCGAGAAGATTTGACTCTGTGGTGCCGCCAGCTTGAGTGACGTGGTTAAACAAATCGATATATCTCAACCATGGTTAATGACAAATTGAAAAATAATATCCGTTTTTTTCTTGTTTTCGCACGCTCTATACGATGAAGGTATTCACGATTATATTGCATCGATGTAACAATTATTTACTATAAATTAAAAATTAAAAGTTAAATAAAACAAAAAATATGAAAATTCTTCTACTTCAGAAAAAACTGAAGAGCTTGTCGCCGGAAGCTGTAGCGAAGTTACTCGCTCCTACAGTCACTGCTGCAGCAGACCAATTTAGCGCTAACATTGAAATCGAACCTGACTTTACGACAGATACGAGCTCGGACGATGATTCAGACTCCGACTCCGATACTTATTTTGACCTAGCATTTGACGAGTAATCAGCGACCTCGAAAACCCGCATATACTAATTTTTGTCAAGATTTGACACCTTTTCAACATCTATGTCCGCGATATTGGACCGGCCATTTTGTTTACTATAATTTGGATTTCGGATTCGTAATCAGCGACCTTCGAAACCCCTGTATACCAATTTTTATCCCCATTAGAGGTCATTTGGGGTTTTGGCCACGATTTCGGGATTTCCGACCACTGTGCATCGGCCTGAGAGGCAAACGCGGCGAGCGCGCTCCGAAAAGTAGCGACACATCGATAACCGAGCACAATACGATGGCCTTGGGGGGTCTACCGAAGCCACATTCCTCAAGAATTATTATTTCGCAAATTATTTCGTCCAACGTTACGGGAGCAGCCTAGCGGTCTTGGAAAGACCGCGGCCGACGCTCCGCATGTTTCCGAAATTATAATATGTCGGAATTATTTCCCGTAACGTGTGAAACGTCACATCGGTATGCGAGATAATCGACAACACCCCAGCGGCCTTGGAGGGCCCATGGTCAAAATCTCGGGCATGTGCCAACGGACGAAACACCGGCGGAGAAGGGGACTCCAACCAATGAGAGGACAAGATCAAACAGTCGGAGGCATTCATGTAAAAGGAGCCATCCAAGAACCGGACGAGAGTCAAATTTTCTGTTTCATTACTTCCGGACCTCCAGCCACCGTTGTACCAGCCGCAAGAGAGCAGCCACCAAGACAGCGAGGACAAGGGTGGAGTGCGAAACAGCGACACGAGCAAAAGACGGAGGAAGACGCTAAACGGCAGAACGGGAAAGAAACCCGAATCGGGATTCAACATCTATGCTGGAATCATTAAGATTCAAAGGTCCCTCCACCTCTGCAATATTGTTATAGATATTCGATCCGGCGGAGGCGCATAAAAGGAACGGGCAAGGGCGTAAGACAGGGATCCAGCTCCCGACGAGCGCGAAGCGCACCCCTGCTTACGCGATCCGCTGACGGATCGAGACTGCGAGATCGACAGCCAGAGCACCGCGAGAGCCCGGCCAGCCGGCGCCAGGCCGCACGGAGGGGGTATCGGGAGCGCGCGGCCATCGATCAGCGATCGAGCATCGACCGACGGGGGGGGGGGGGGCACCCCTACCGCCGTTGCGAACACCAGCGCGCAAGCTTCGTAGGCCAGCAGAGTGAAGAGGAGGGTCGAGCGGAGGCAAGCAACGCCCGTTCCACCCCACATCCCCCACAATGTAAAGACCGTGCGAGCAGGTGTATGGAGGGGAAGCGTCTGAAACCGTCATTGTATAAACCCGGTGTCAAATTAAAACGATTTTGCCTATTTTCCGTGTAATAAAATTCTTTGCGTACTCTCGGCCCGTGTTAATTTATTGTAACAAAAGATCTACCGTTACAATATTTATAATTTTTTTTTTAATTCCACGAAAATTTGCCGAATTTAATGAAAAATTGAAAAAAGAAAGGTTTCTTCGTAAATCCGATCTAAAGCAATATCATTTTGATTGTAGATGTATTGTTAATGACCGGTGTAAGAATAATTTTTCGATACATTTTGCAATACTCCATCCAAAAGCTTAAGGAGCTTCAGCTTATTTAATTGAAACAAAAAATTTACCAATAACTCGTTTTTCTGCTACAGAACCCTATCGTGTGCATGCTTAACATGTTCTTGACGAATTTTTATTTCTTTTTTCCATCGACCGTTTTTTCCATCTTGAGGTCTATTAACGAAGATAAGCACTTTTTAGGTATTTTCGTTATTCTCAAAGGGGCAATCTTAATAACCTGATTCCTTTTTTTTATACATTGGACGATCCTTATTGAAAACTCGGAATTTGTACCACTGTACGACACGCCGCACCTTCTAAAGAGTATTCGGAATGATTTCCTTACCAAGGATTTGGAAGCCGATTATGATCGGCCCAAATCGAACGATGGCGATAAGAAGTATGCCTCGTGGAATCATATCATACATGGATATGAGATCGACATGTATTTTTCACTTCTAGAGCGACACATACCGGATCTGACTGAACAGCACGTGTATCCCGAAAAAAACATAAAATGCGAGTGAAGCAGGCTTTTAGCAAAAAATGTAGCGCTTCGTCGCCCTACTTGCAAGAACGGACGGTAAGATTTTATGTATTTCAAAATAGTCTACATGATTGTCTTTCCTTTTATACATTACCGTCCGAAAGTATCAGGACCGTAAGTAAGAGCAAGAAACTTTTTCACATTATTGGAAAGCTTATCGAATTTCAACTTAATTGATATTTATTTGATAATCATTCTATCTCTGAGCACCGAAAAACGATGTAAAAAATATTCAAAATTTTTCGACGATTTTTATCATGACTTTAAAAAGTTTTTTTTTTAAGTTTCTTCCCCTCTTTGTCGACCTTCAAAGAAAGAACTATCTCTTGCTAGCGCGCTTGTTTACTGTCCTGAAACTTTTGGCCGGTAGTATATATGAAGCATTCTGTAACAAATCGACAAGGTTTTTGCGCGGCCATTTTTTATTTAGCTGATATTTTTATGTTTTTGTACTAACTGAAAGACAAATTCATAATTATTTTGAATTTTTTCTTTCCAAATAGTTCTAAATTTTCTGGATTTCTTCAAAAATCTTAAAAAATCTATCCATACATCCATCTATCCATCTTAAATTTCAAAATCTTAAAATCTCCGATTTTTACAAAAATTTATATTGTAGTAAATCTTTCTCGTCACGTTGGTTCGATTGATTCATTTTAATTTATTTTTATTTAAATGAGGTTCGGCTGGAGTGGGGTCGATGATGTGGGTTCAGTAATTTAATGTTCATCTATAATTTAGATTTTATAGGTGGACGACAAAGTATAATTCTATTTGAAACGTCGATACACATATTATTTCATATTTTATGAATTTGCATCGTTAACTCAATGATCCCTTTAGTCTCGAAACGTTTTTTTGGCACCTTTAGCCTGGAAACGTGGGTCGTTTTTGTCCTGACGTTTTTTTAAACTGTTAAAGTGCTGCAAAAAATCTGAAAAAATTCACGAAGGTTCTTCAAACCTTAAATTTGAAGTCACAATTGTGAAATTGTGAGAAAACATTTCTCACATTTATTTTTTATACAAAATATAAGGCAACCAACACGAAGTAATTAGTTTACTTAAAAAATCATAACTTTATGAAAAATAATGATATCAAAATGATTCAAAATGGATATTGAAGGTAAATAATGTGGCTTTTATAAAAAAAATATGGCATTTACTTATTTTGAAATTCATTGCTTAATTGTGCTATCTCAAAATTGGTAATAAATTAGCCCTATATTTCGTAGAAAAAACAGTGAAAAATGTATGATTAAAAAATTATAAATGAAATCAATTATAATTTAATTCTGATGTGTTTTTTATTTAGAAGAAGTATAAAATTAAATTATTCAATTATTGATTTCAATAACACGTCACAAAATTTTCTCATAAAACTGTACAAAAAAATGTTTGTAATTTTTTTTTCGCGGTCGCATATTTTTGTGGCATTCTTACGGTCACAATGACCACTTCAAAACAGTAAATCAAAAAAAATTACTCACAGTTTTGAACAACGTTTTCTGGAAACCTGGGTCTTTTTCGTCCGGAGCAAAATTCAATGACCTGGTGTGAAGGTCAGAGGGAGGCTGCCGCTCCGAAACTTGGCAGGTAGATCCTTGGGGTACCGAACTTTTTGTTACACAAGCATAGTAGCGGTCTCTTTTGCCGTTTCCAAAAGTTACAACTACGTTTGATTTTTGCTCGGACAAAAACGACCCAGATTTCCGGACTAAGGGTTAATCTCATTCATTCTTATTTTTCATTTTATTTCAAGTCATTATTCATACTAATTATCCATATTCAATCACAAGTTATATTTATATTATTTTATATTTCATCCGCTCAAACGTATTGACACACTCCCGTCCAAATCATACTCATCAAACATAAACACACGTCATCTTCTGTATTCTCGGCCATCTATTATTATCGCATTCCATCATCGTCCTTATTCATTGTCCATTTATATGTTATCGCTGAGTCGTTATAACACAAAACGATCCTTCGAAATTTTCGTTACATTTACATATATCATCATATTCATTTCACGTTATATATATGGGGCATTCCAAACCAAACCGTGGGGTCATTTCCCTCGGGTCCGCCGATTGTTGCATAATTTTATTTTTGACTTTGTTCCGACTCAAAATAGACCCTAATTTTTTTTCAGAATTTTTGCACCACTCTTTAAGGTGATGGGCGCCGATTGTTGCATAAACTTGCATATAGTTATTTGCATAGAAAGAAATTATATAATTTGCATACGATTTTTTTTAAACTTTGTTCTGCCTACAAACAGACCCTAATTTTTTTTCACAATTTTCCCATCACTCCTTAAGGTGATGCGCGCGCATCGAAGTTGCAAAGATAAGAGTAAGCCGACAAAACGGCCATTTTTAAAAATTTGATTTTTTTTCTACAAATGCTATGTTATAAAATAATAGTTTTTTTTCTAATTTGGGAGTGGGACGCAGCTTGCTTGTATTTGAAAAAAAACTTTTTTTTTTTCAAATCTTTAAAATCGTAAAAATTTCTAATTATAAAAATCATTACACATGTGAGAAAAAAAATCAAAAATATAACGTGTCTCGAAAAATGTTGATATTTTGCATATTTCGTATCTCGATTTTTCACTTTGCTGTGCTCAGAGACGGTCACGTGCTCTCCCCTCACGAAATATGAAAAATATCAACATTTTTTAAGATATGTTTTATATTTGTTTTTTTTTTTCACACGTGTAATGATTTTTATAATTAGAAATTTTTACGATTTTAAAGATTTGAAAAACAAAGAAAGTATTTTTTTAAATACAAGCAAGCTGCGTCCCACTCCCAAATTAGAAAAAAAACTATTCTTTTATAACATAGCATTTGTAGAAAAAAAATCAAATTTTTAAAAATGGCCGTTTTGTCGGTTTACTCTTATCTTTGCAACTTCGATGCGCGCGCATCACCTTAAGGAGTGATGGGAAAATTGTGAAAAAAAATAAGGGTCTGTTTGTAGTCAGAACAAAGTTTAAAAAAAATCGTATGCAAATTATATAATTTCTTTCTATGCAAATAACTATATGCAAGTTTATGCAACAATCGGCGCCCATCACCTTAAAGAGTGGTGCAAAAATTCTGAAAAAAAATTAGGGTCTATTTTGAGTCGGAACAAAGTCAAAAATAAAATTATGCAACAATCGGCGGACCCGAGGGAAATGACCCCACGGTTTGGCTTGGAATGCCCTATATATATATTCGTATTAACGATTATTAATTCGATTCCATTTTACGCTTTATTTTATATCATTTAATTCACCTTTCTTTTCAGCTTAACACATGGTCATTTTATTTTTGTATTCATTTATATTCACGTATCATTTCGGTTCACGCTTCATTTTATTTCGCGTTTCACTTCATTTTATATTGTTAAATTCATGTTTCATTTCAATTCACTTTATTCGTTCAGAATTTATTGTATTTCATTATCGCATTACACAGTCATTTATTTATCCTGTTCTGTTTATTAATCATTTGTCCATTAGCAATGCCGGTCGTTCCACATAACAATCGTTTCAAATTAATACGAAGACATTTTTAAACATTTCACGAATTCAATAAATAATACAGTTCACGATTCAATAAATAAGCGACGACATAATAGTTGCCAATCGATGCGCAATCGAGGGGGGGGGGGGGGGGGAGTCGCGGCCGTTACAATATGTTACGGTGAACCTGATTTTACGTATTGTCTGAAATGTTCATGATCGGCGAATTCTTTGTTCTATTTTATTTTTTTATTTTCAACATTCCATTTCATATGGAATGAATCCATGGTGAAATGGAATATTGAAACAAAATAGAACAAAGAATTTGCCCACTGGAAAAATTGTAGACAATAAGTGGAATCAGGTGCACTTTATCATATAAATTTTAACCAAATCGAAGACGGTCCTTTTAAAAGAGCGTTTGGCTAAAAATTACAACGAATGAAGTCAAATACAGTACTTACAATTTGCGAGTTGTTTCGTCAAAAGATTAAAGAAGAACCCAACATTTAATAAAAAGTAACACGGAATTTGGGCTATTATTTTCTAAGTTACAAGCATTTGAAAAAATGCAAAATTTTAGAAACAATTCAGTTTTTTAAAACCTTGAAAAAAAAATTGGTAAGAATCATGAATTTGTCTTTTGGTTAGTACAAAAACATAAAAATATCAGGTAAATAAAAAAAATAGAACTTCTACTGATGCTATTGATATGTTCAATATACAAAGTGATTTATGTTTTTTTCGATTTCTTAGGACCAATACAAACGGTGTCAGTTCCGGTGACGATCACCCGAAGCGAATTCCATGGTCCGAAGATTCGTACCATGATCGATTCGTTTCGGACGCTAGGCGACATTTAAGGAACATGCGGTTTGTGGAGATTAACACCAGGAAACCTGTTGAGACGGACATCCCATGCCTCAAAAATTTAATTGATAGGGGAACTAGGGGCATGATGGGGTAGCGAGGTAAGACGGGGTATCGTACAGATATGAGAAACTACACCTTATAGCAACGAAACGGATTAGCCAGTAGGAAGACAATTCCGAGCGACCTTGGATGCGCGGGCAAAAACAAACAAATGTGTTAGCGTTTTTTTCCAACAAACGAGAAACTGTTTACGCGACAAGAAGAGACGAGTCGATATATTATTTCGTTGTCCAAAAAATCGCTGTAAAACGGTAAGTGAAAAAGTCTAATACCTGCTAATTTATGTATCCATGTTTCATTACATTGACTAAGGTGTGGTGCACCTAAAATTATTTAAGCTGATATGTTTTTCTTTTAAAAATAGTTTTGTACGAAAATGGAGGTTGGGGCAAGACGGGATCATTCACACGGGGCATGATGGAGTCGTGCCCTATACTGCCCCTCAAAAGCTTGGTCAAGTTGGTGTTATTTGAACGCAGGGAGCAGTTGTGCGGGGTGGACAGAAAAAATATCCGAAGAGGCTCTGAACCAAGGAGCGAAACGTTATAAAGAAGAGGAGGGAGATTGCGGTCGTCCGTCGCCGAAGCTGGGAATCAGTTGAATTGTCAAACAGCCAAAGCATCGCATACTAAACTTATTTGAACATAGCTAAATGACGTCGAAGAAGTGCTCATATGCCATTTTCGCGCCATTTAATGGGCCCGATCGTGCTCTCTTTATCGTACACTATCTTGCCCCTGATAAGGGGCAAGATGGTGTTTTTTCAACTTTATATAAAAAAATGCACAACATTAATATGAGATTTATGATAATTACGAAGACTGTATAAAATTGTACCCACATGAGTAGCCGACTTGTAATAAAATAAATGATAACGTTGCGGCCGTAAATACCATGTTTTAATTATTGTTTTACCTTAGCTTCACCATCATGCCCCTAGTTCCCCTACACTAGAAGGGTTGCAATTATTATGGAACAAGTTGAGAGTACTTGGTTTCAAAAGTTTTAATATGCGAAACATCAATCAAGACCCCATCGAAAATTTTTTCAGCAGTGTGAAAAGTCACGACCAGAGGTCCAACAAGCCAACATGTTATCAGTTTGAAGCCATTTTCAAATCGCTTCTGATAACCGATGGTGGAATGTTTTTCATAGACTCGAACTCTGCCATTGGAGATGAATCCTCACGGATATCGACTTTTTCTTCTTTTATATGAATGGGATAAAACAATATGGACATAAAATAAAACGTTTATACTCACCAGACGATGGCATAACGAGCATAGCTTGTGGCTAATTTTAAAGGAAAAGAAGAAGGAGAAAACAATACTTTACGTTTCACTGTTTCTTAAATCCAATTTAATACGGTTACTGCGTCTACCTTTCCATAACCGTCGATTTTTTTTAAGAGGTTCAATAAGTCGGTTACGTCTCGATCGTCTGCAGTTAACGATTTGAAAGTGACGTCAGCACCCACGGAAATATCGAGATTACCGATAATAACAGAGTCCTCATGTGTTTGTGTCGACGCATCCTTAGTTTCTTTGGGCTGTACATTTTTTCAGCATTTCTCGATCGTCGTGGGTTTGACTTTTTTCCATGCGTCAGCAATCCAGAAAATTACTTTGTGCACGTCAATTTTCTTCAAAAACTCGACAAGTGTTACGTTTCTATTTTGTGCCTCAATGATTGAATTTACGAGGTTTATTTCGTAGTTTAATTTGACAGATTGAATGATGCCTTGATCAATGGGCTGGATGAGAGAGGTGACATTTGGCGGAAAAAAGTTTAATTCGATGTCGTTAATTTTGCTTCCTCATAAAGGAAGCTTTGTGACGGTCCGAAATTTTTTTTTCGTGATTTTGATGTCAATAGGTTTAAAATGTCTTAAAACATCCAGAAAACACATTTGGAGATAATGTCCGGATGTATGTATGTGTGGCTGTGTGTGTGTGTACACCACTCTCCAAAATTCAAACGTTCATAACTCGAGAACGATTTAAGCTACCGTACTTAAATTCTGCACATATGTGGTGCCTTCTAATCCCATGTAATCTGTGATTTTCGCAATTATTGACGCATTCGCTCGGCTTTGACAGCGTTTTGAATTTTTTTAAAAATGTCTGTAACCACCCTATCGTCCGCAATTTTCGAGTTATCAGTCGAAATAAATTTTTACGAAAACAGTGATGCCCAAGGACGTTTGGTATTGAATTTGGGCCGAATCTATCGGGGAGACCACATTTTTATAGAACTTTTAATTTTAGGGAAAAATTTAGTTTTGGTCCAACTCACGTCAGCTTCGACCGATCACAACCAAACTCGATACATATCAAAACAATCATTCGACCGTCCTATGTATCAAATTTGGTAAAGATCGGTTAAGGGGATCGGATTTTATAGAAGTTTGAATTTTTCGAAAATGTGGTGGTGCACATTTTTTTCTCGAGATTTTGATATCAATTCGTTTAAGATGTCCCAAAATATCCAGAAATCACATTTGCAAACAACATTCACATGTATGGGCGTGCGCTTGTGTGTTTGTGTGTGGGTGTGAACCGGCCTCCTAAATTTTGAACGAATATAACTCGCGAGCGGTTTAAGCTACAGGGCTCAAACTGTGCACATATATGCAGCCTTAGAACGACCAGGTCATGTATAATTCTAGCGATAATTGGTGGGTCCGCTAGGATTTGACAGCGTTTTGAAACTTCCAAAAAATGTCTGTGTCCACTCTAGCGTCCGGAATTTTTCAATTATCGGTCTAAATAATTATTTACAAAGACAATGATGCTCATGGATGTTTGATATTAAATTTGGGCCGAAACCATCGGGGAGTTTGAATTTTATAAGATTTTGAAACTTTTGAAGAATTGACGTTTTGTTCCAACTCACGTCAGCTTTAAATGATCGAAGCCGAACTCGGCACATATCAGGAACACCATTCAACTACACCATATATCAAATTTGGTGGAGATCGGTTGAGGAGATCGAATTTTATAGGACTTTGAATTTTCCTAGACTAGCTGCAAGTAGAAACTTCCAAAGGACTTCCTCCGTATTCCTCCGCACTTGACCCAATGGACGACATCCTTTATGAGGAAGCCAGAATTAATAAAGAAAAAAGGTTCTCATGAGCATCCTCATAAAGGACTTCGTCCATTGGCTCAAGTGCGGAGGAATACGGAGGAAGCACTTTGCAAGTTTCTACTTGCAGCTAGTTTAGGTATTCATGAGATCGACAATTGTCCACGAGAAGTACTGCCGTCTTTGGCAAGTTCTTAGAGTTGTTTTCGCATGGGCGACGCGAATACTAAGGTGGAACTCGTTGAAGCGTGTCTCTTGTTGAGAGCGTCGCATGCAAAGAAGAGTGAGAGACAGACAGTGGTAGTGAGCGCGAAGCGCGCGTCTGTTGGGGGTATGCGATATATACAAAAAAAACTTTTCCCCGTGGGGGCTTTTGGTTGCTTATAGTGATAACGCTCAAAATTCGAGGGCGCGAGGACGAGGGCGTCGCGATCGAGCGACGACGGAAGCAGGTGGCGCTACAAGCGCTTCGAGAACGTTCGACATGGGAGCAGGGATGCCAGATTAGGGGAGGAAAGAATTTGGAGGGTACCACTTCCACATCGTTTTTGGTACAACAGCGTGTGAGGAGAAGTAGCCGGCGCAAGGCGCTCACAATTCTGCCGCGGCCAATCGCGTCCTTCGAAGACCTAACCCCTTCTGACGTCGCGGCGGTGAATACGATTGTAGCATTCACTTTACGAGACCTGTCGTCTCGTCGAGTTACGAATTTTCCGATAAAAATTCAGGATTATTTTTGAACAATTTGGCCGAATTCGATGAGTCGGATTGAAATCTGTTAAATTGACAGGGCCTGGTAACTGGGTGTTAATAATTGTAACATACAAAATAAAAGTATGCATATGGATACAAAATTTAGGTTATTTGGGATATGTCCGTCCTGCGCGCAAACGAGGCAACATGGCCGACAAACATGAGCTGATTGGCGGCGCGTTGAAGCGATGCTATTGGCTGCGCATAGTTGCGACCGATGTATGATGCGCGAAGTCGACCGCCGGCGGCCGGCGTGGTCGGTAGAGGGGGCAGCACAAAACGGCCTTGGGATGGAATTCCATTCAGTCTGGCATCACTGCATGGGAGTCGAACGACGCGAAGAAAATGACGACGGGCAGTGTCGAGTCGGTGTCGAAGCAAGAGAGAGGGTGTGCGAGCGACACGGGAGATTACGAAGGGGAGAGGGACCGCGTGTGCGCGAACGTAGATAGACTTGGGGCGTGGGAGAAGGCCGGGTGGCTGAGAGACCAGTTGCGCGCGAGGGGAAAACCTATAGCGGGTGGAGGGTCCGATGCTCGTAGTGCTAGTGCATAAGCGTGGGTGACTATCGAATTGCGCGTCGTTTTGTCGATGCAATACATAGTTGCGAACGATTTTCCTTTTATTATAGTACTTATTAATGTAGTTTTGTTTTTCCTCGCCGGCACAGCCGTCGAGCTATTGCTTCCCAGAATTATCCTTTGGTTAGAAATAAAAATAAAAAAATAAAAAGACTGCGAGACATCTCGTTAGGGAGCCTGAAACGGAGTGTGGTTATTTTGTACTTACCTGCGCGTGATCCTGAAACAACAAAAAAAAAGAAAAAAAAAGTTCTATAACAATAGGGACCGTAGACTGTATGTAGTTGGTAGAATCACTACTTAGAAACATCTGTATGATTTTCTATAAATTTCTTATGTTCCATTCTTACGGCAACGTGGGGCAACGGTCGTCAATTAGGGTTCCGGGGGCTCGCCTCATGGCGCTAGTGGCGACTATCCTACTTCACGCCGAAACCGTTAGTGTCCACGGCATGGAAAAGGGTCAGTTTCGTCTCAGTTTCAGCCTCCATCGGACCTCCAGGCAGCACCGCCAGTCAGCACCAGCCACCAGCGGAAAGGCCAGCCGAGATCGAGACGATGCGACGGAGGCGCCCAGGATCGACAAGGAGCCAGAGGGCCAGAGCGCAGGTGGACGAGGGAGCAACGACGAGAGCGAGGCCGCGTATGACCGGTGACGGCTGCCGACCATCAACGGCTCTCCGCCATCGTCGGCCCAGGCTGTGGGCGCTCAATGTATTTGACGTGCAGTAAGATAGTCGCCACTAGCGCCATCTAGCGTATCCCCGGAACCCTAATTGGCAACCGTTCCCCTCCCTTCACCGCTTGATCGTAAATTGAAAATAAATGGAACACAATGAAGAAATTCATGGAATGACATATAGATATTTATGAGTAGTTATTGAACTAGCTATTCATATATTTCTGTATGTTTTTCTATGAATTTCCCAGGAAAGAGTATTTCATAAAGAAATGTGACACATTGGACATACACTTTTTTATCTTCATACAATGCAAATTATTATTGCAATTTAAACTGAACCTAACGACGATAACGGTCTTCGATTTTTTCGTACTGTTTTTAGAAGGCATTCGTATGCTAATTTCACTGGTAAAGAAACCCGCTTTGGGTTCTTCGGGGTAATCCGGCCTCGAAGAATTCTGTTAAGGTAGGTCACTAGCGATTGTGTATACTGATCCGCGCATGCTTTTCTGAATAATCGCAATACGTCAATCCTGTGATGGACTCATGTAAAAAAATGAGAAATCAAGAACTAGAAGAGCCCGTCGCAAGTTCGATCCGATTTTGTTATGCGCGATATTTGGTGTGAATATCTTGCCCAGAACACGTTTAGCTTGGACGTGGATCTCCCGAAAAATCGTATTATTGCGTCTTATTACGGAAGCTTTGTTAAACGAATGTCAGCACTCAGAACATGATTTTCTCATGATGATGTCAAAGCAACGGAAACAACGATGCGGGACGTTCGTGCATATTCGTGGGTCTTCGTTGGCGGTCAGGAAGCTGGGTACGGGCAGAGGGCTAAAGTAAGGGGAGTGCGGAAGCCAACGCCATCTAGCGTAACCCGGAGCAGGATCAGACTATGCTTTTTCACGTTCGCCTATACTAGTGGCCAGGCCCTGCGTCGCAGGCTGTGCTAACTCAGTGCTAGAAAAGTGAAGAAGGATAACAGCGCCACCCGCTGCACATGGTAGCACATGGAACTAGACCGAAAAAAAAAAAAGCATAATCATAATGGTTCGCCGTGCATTGCCCGTACCGTGGTCTGTGCGTTGCACGTATGTTGAAATTATGAAAATTGAATTTGATGATTGAAAAATCCAAGTAGGCCAGAGATGAACAAATAATAAAAATAAACGAGTGCATAACGAATTTTTTCCTCATGCACTCATATATTCTTATTCTTTTTTCTGCCCTTGTTTCACCTTTTTTTGAATCATCGAATCCAATTTTCGTAATTTTCACATACTTGAAACATCCTGATATGTAGAAAAATATGAAGATTGAGTAAAGGAATGATTCATTATTAATAAATGTTTTCGAGTCGTATGATCTGGATTTCACAAATCATTATTTATTTTTTCAACTTCTATATTGCCACGAGAACGGTGAACTTTGGGATGCAGCTCATTGACATAATAATATAAACATAAAGAAGAAGAAAAAATTCTCCTAGCTAATAATCTCGGCTTACACGCTATATTGTGGAATCTAGCATCACATAAATAGCCTAAAATTGGCGCAGTCTTATTACACAGCCCTTCGTATTATAATCGGGTCCACATAACCGTGAACGAAATAACATTTCTTCATAATAATTGAAAAACACAATCAAATTTATTTCTTTCGATTATTGATCACAACTCGTTCTTCCGATTCTGAAATTTTGTCTAGAGGTCACGAAAAAAAAATTGAGACGTTTAAAAAAAACAGAATCGAACGTTGCGGGTGAAAATTTCGGTCATCGCGTTAGTCGTATTATAGTCCCGTCAAATTAGACCAAAATCAATGCTTTTAACAAAAAAATGATAATAGATAACGGCTTTCACTGTTCGTTAGGGAGGTCAATGGTAGTCTGAGTTCCGTTTTTCGACCTAGAAATCTTCCTTAAATTCAAGATGTTTCGTCCTTCATCTTACATTTAAGGAAAATTCTTTTTTGTTTAATAGCTAACCCGTTTTCTACTTTTGGCTAAAAATGCATGGGACAAGAATTGTTGGAAATCGAATTTTCTACAACTTTAGTGATAACAAGTTTTTGTCTATGATTGATATTTTTCGACTTACGTTAGAGAATAGGAACTCAATTTAATTATCGCATTATCGCGTTTGTTTCGAAGTCTGCCATGTAAATGGTTGAAAACAATTTTGTAGGAAATAAAATTCTCTACAACTGAGGAATTAGGATTTTTAGTCTACTATCGATATTTTTCGACTTGACTTGATAATACGATAACAATAGTACATTATGACACTAGTACGAAAATTTTTTTTCTGACGTGTGAGTTTGCAGAACGAGCCGAAGGCGAGTGTTGCAATCACACGAGTCCAGAAAACGTTTTTCGTACGAGTATCGTACGCATTTTTATGTGATAAGGTGCGTAAATGCTCCTTTTACTTTTACGCTCACTTCGTTCGCGTCAAACCGCACTTTTACGCGCAGCGTGTCATAAAAATTTTACTCCGCTTAAGCTAAAGCTAAAGCCGTTGTCGATTATCATTCTTTTTGTTTATTCTTTTTGTGCCAGAAGTCTTATTTGACTGCGCTATTATTACTTTGTTCCTTCCGTAATCGAAGAGGAATCACTTTTTTCTCACAGAAATTTTCAGGTCGACGTCCAAGAGCCACGATCCCTAGTTTGACCATGCTTTACTGTTTGTTCGTATTACGTCGGTGGGTCTTCATTTTTTTTTCGTGTCATCGAACAGCTTCGGCCACCGGCGGCGATACTTTATTTTTTCCGGGAGTGATCCTCCCATCAAACACGCAATTGAGGTACGTCAAAATACCTTGACAGTACCCCTCAAAGATAAATTTTTTTAACAGAGCGCACAGCGGATTCTTGTGTTGTTCACAAGAAATGAACGTCAAATTAATTTTTGGAGTTATCCACTGTGCTGCTCTGCTGTCAAGGTTCTTCGCACTCAATCGCGTAGGGAGGATCCTTCCCAGAACCCGCTTTGCATCCAAATGCACATCTCTAAGCCGGGTGCTTCCCGGTCTTTTTACTGACGGTTCCTTGAGACTGTTGAAGCAATCAGAGCACGATTCAATCGAAGACAAAGCAGTTTGCAAGCTTGTCAGCAGGGCCCGAGAATTGCTATACATGTATGCTTTCTCGGGAACTGGAAAATCCTGCAATTTTTCACCTTCTCTTTCATCGAGCTCTGATTGCCCCACGTCACCGTCATCGACGTCATCGGCAGCGATTGTGACCGGAACGAGAATGTTCGTGCACGAAAAAAGGAATTTTCCATCGTCCTCTTGACAATTAAACCCGGGCGTATGTTTCGATGTCAAATTGGTTATGAGAAGGGATTTAAAAATTCCCTCAAACTGAAAGGCGGTCGGTTTATTAGAGCGCTAATCGTGACTCTTGATCGTGCCAAAAAAATTCTCCAGCGGATCTTGATTAAAATATCGCGTGGAAAAACTCGTCAACCCAAGTTCCTGCAGTTTCCTCCACAGAATGCGAAAGCCTTGCAGCGTATCGGCTAAATTACGGAGACACGGAACATTTGTACTGACGCGCTTTTTTGTTTGCGGATCGACCCACTGCATTTTCTTCACGCGATTGATTGCTTCGCCGAAAAAAGCGTCGTGATACGAATCTTCGGTCCACGGTACTCGCCGGGAGTTCGGGCTCTCTTTTTCGTGGCCGTTGATTCCCTCGGCGACACCGTCGAAAAAGTCTAATATGGAGGCGGTATCTCCCATCTCTGGGGATACTGTGACCGCCCCATCCATAGTATTCCAGGTTCCTGTAGAAATATTGTAAAAAATGTCTTATTCCACGAATTCGTTTCATTTATTATTTTATGACACGCTGTGCGTAAAATGCGATTTTTACGCTCACTTCGTTCGCGTCAAACCGCATTTACGCACCTTGTGTCGTAAAAATGTATGCAATACTCGTACGAAAAACGTTTTTTTTGACGCGTGTAATTGCAACACTCGCCTTCGGCTCAAGCTGCAAAGTCACACTCGTCAGAACAAATGTTTTTGCACTTGTATCATAATGTACTATAGAAGATTCTGTTGGGATCGGCCGGAGTGGGGTCTGGTACATTTTTCACAAATAATGATAAATGTTATTTTTGATTTTCATTTTAACCGATGTATTTTCTTTATTGTTTCAATGCATCCGTGTACATGTTCAATATAATTTGTTCCCCTTTAAACATTTTATTCATTCGATTCCATTTTTAACCTTATTCAGACCATTGATTTAATCTTATTTTTTAACTTTATTCATCCTATTTACTTTTTCCATTTCTTATTGTGTTTCCTTTCTCATCGGGTTGGTCCGTTTCACAAAATCCATCATGATATATTTTACATTTTATAATTTCAATGATCGATTGCATTTTTATTATTGATTGACCTTGACTCTCGCATTTCATTCCAAAAATCGATCCGTTAAAATTCCATTCGATGATATTTATAAATAGAACACGTCCATTTTCATTTTAGTTTCAGTTTAATTTAAGGTCTTACTGGACGGATCATTGGGCGAAAAGTTAGTCCAAAACCGGCGGATCGTGGATTGACAATTCCAGATCATGCCGTACATGTTTGGGCTTACAAATAGCTAAAGTAATATTAAATTAACTCTTAGAAATATTAATTATCAACTTTTAATAAGAATTTAAGTCAAAGTCGACGATATTGGCGTGTGGTTGACTGACGTTTTGTCAATGACTGTTCAACGGAAATAACCATCTTCACGCGACGAGCAACACCACTATATCTATATATACGTTTTCGGACTAATGTTTCAACTGTTTCAGGCGATTTTCCTCATTACTTTAATTAATTTCTCGGCAATTACTCAGACAATTAATTTTAAACTAAGCATAATCGATCTGTCGATCCTAAATCTTGATGATATAATATTTTCAGAATTTTCTTACATTTAGTTCCATTCGTTTTGCAGCCAGACGTCTGCAGAAGTTGTTCTTCCATAAGAAACCGTGTTAAATTAAAAAATGTACAACTCCTTAACCATTTAGTGAAAAAATCTGAAATGATTCATGTATTATTATTCAATCAAAAACTATCATTCCTTAAATTTTCAAGAATTTCTGGCATTTATTAGTAACCATCCAGTAATACCTTAATCGCCATTTTATTTCACTTTTGTTTCGATTATCATCTTCATTTCCTTTTGATTTTATTCCCTTTTCATCACCATGTTATTTCACCTTCATTTCAATTATTATTGACATTTCCAATAGTCATTGACCTTGATTCTCGCATGTCACTCCACAAATCAATCCGTTCAAATTCCATTCGATGATATTTATAATTACGACACGTCCATTTTCATTTTAGTTTCAGTTCAATTGAATCGCCATTTTATTTCACTTTTGTTTCGATTATCATCTTCATTTCCTTTTGATTTTATTCCCATTTCATCACCATGTTATTTCACCTTCATTTCAATAATTATTATGGACATTTCCAATAGTCATTGACCTTGATTCTCGCATGTCACTCCACAAATCAATCCGTTCAAATTCCATTCGATGATATTTATAATTACGACACGTCCATTTTCATTTTAGTTTCAGTTCAATTGAATCGCCATTTTATTTCACTTTTGTTTCGATTATCATCTTCATTTCATTTCGATTTTATTCCCATTTCATCACCATGTTATTTCACCTTCATTTCAATTATTATTGACATTTCCAATAGTCATTGACCTTGATTCTCGCATGTCACTCCACAAATCAATCCGTTCAAATTCCATTCGATGATATTTATAATTACGACACGTCCATTTTCATTTTAGTTTCAGTTTAATTGAATCGCCATTTTTTTTCACTTTTGTTTCGATTATCATCTTCATTTCATTTTGATTTCATTTCAATTTTATCACCATATTGTTTCACCTTCGTTGCAATTATCATCGTCATTTTCATTATGCATTGTCCTCCATTCTTGCCCATCAATCCTCATATCAATCCTTTTACATTTTATTTATAATTTCAATACGTCCATTTAAATTTAATAATATTCGTGTTCGTTAGTGTATGGCCGTAATTATAGGATTAATTTGTCTACCCACGACGACATGCGTCGGGCGCCTCTCTGACAGGGATGAACGCATTTGAGTGGAAAAAGTATTTTAATACAGGTTTAAATACAAAATTCATTTTCACTCAGTATTTATTTCAGATTTAAATAACGAATGAATAAAATACGAATAAAAAATTAAATACAATATTAATTAAATATTAAATATTAAATCGGAAATAAATACTAAAATCGGAAAAAATTGTTGAAAAAAATCCGACGATGGTGTAAAAAAAAACATACAATACTATTAACAAAAACATACAAAACCATACAATATTATTATTATTATTAATGATAATAATAATAATATTATTATTATTAGTATTATTATTATTACTATTATTATGATTATTATTATTGTTGTTGTTGTTGTTCTTATTATTATTTAAAATTATTATTATTATTAAATTAATAATATTCGTCTGTGATAAAATGTTGTTAATTCTCTCTTCTTATATTATTATTTGATACTACAGCAATATACCCACACATTGACACACGCTTGTACGTTTTATAGCAATTAATGTTGAATCAAAATTTCTAAGTCGATGAAACTTGTATGGAATGAGAAATAAAATGATATCATTTTTTTCAATTTGATGTTTTTTGTTATTATTATGATTTTTATTTAGAACCAAAAGATATAAAGAAGAATTCGAGCATAAAAATCAGTTCATTACATCATTAGGATTGTCTAAAAAATAAAATTCACAAGTTTTATTAATATAATCATTGTTTGATATATGTATAAGAACGAACGTTACGAACAAATTGAGGAAAAATTCACTTTTGATTTGCCCTACCAGACGAGTAGGCGATTTTTTTAACTTCGTCCAAGGTTATCTTTGTTAGAAATTCAATTCTCGATGAAACGATGCTTTTTATTTTTATTTTATAGATCATATTCCATAAATTTTAGGGCATAACGCTGATACAAAATGTTTTATTCTTGAAAAAACCTAATTTACGCGAGCGCTAACTGAAAAATCAAGATATCGAGCCAAGATTTGGTGAACATTTTGCTTCCTCATAAAGGAAGCTTTGTGACGGTCCGAAATTTTTTTTTCGAGATTTTGGTGTCAATAGGTTCAGAATGTCCTAAAACATTCAGAAAACACATTCGGAAAAAATGTCCGGATGTATGTGTGTGTGTGTGTGTGTGTGTGTGTGTGTGTGTGTGTGTATGTATGTAACCACCCTCTAAAATTCAAACGTTCATAACTCGAGAACGGTTCAAGCTACCGTACTCAAATTTTGCACACGTGTGATGCCTCCTAATATCTATGTAATCTGTAAATTTCGCAATTATCGACGCACTTGTTCGGCTTCGACAGCGTTTTGAATTTTTCAAAAAATGTCTGTAGCCACGCTAGCGTCCGCAATTTTTGACATTTTCGGCTAAATAGTTTTTGACATATAGAGTTGAGTACAAGGACGGTTGGTATTGCATTTGAGCCGAATCCATCGATAACTTTAGATTTTATGATTTTTTGAATTTTACAAAAAATCAACTTTTTTGTTCTATCTGTCGTTAACGTCAACCAATCGAACCATAATTCTCTGCAAGTATAGGATGTCATTGTGCTATAATACATATCAAATTTGGCCGAAATCGGACGAACGGATCGAGTTCTAGAGCAATTAGAAATTTCTAAGTTCCAACCCCTGCAAATTAAAACTAGCTGCAAGTAGAAACTTGCAAAGTGCTTCCTCCGTGGTCCTCCGCACTTGAGCCAATGGACGAAATCCTTTATGAGGAAGCCAGAATTAATAAAGAAAAAAGTACTCATGATCCTCATAAAGGATTTCGTCCATTGGCTCAAGTGCGGAGGACCACGGAGGAAGCACTTTGCAAGTTTCTACTTGTTTTTTTCGTGATAGAAAATGTTATTTTCACATGGGAGCCGAAAAAAAAATAGTCATTAAATTTGGCACAGTCTAGTGTGGGTGCATTTTTCGTTTCATTTAAGTATGTTCTTTTTTGTTTTCTTTTTAAATTCGAAATAAAATTTGTCCTTCCTATCAAGTCGTTTTTCACTTAGTATTTATTTCCGATTCAAATAACGAATAAACTCTCACTGATTATTTCAATCGGAAATGAGTACTAGAATCTGAAAAAATTGTTGAAATAAATCCGACGATAAAAAAAAAAATTGTCCCCAAATTGAAAAATCTGGAAGTGACACAAAAAAAACAAGCTGAAACTTGCAATTGGCTTCCCCTGAATTTTCGGTAGTGCACGAAATCCTTCTATGAGGAAGCATCTCTCGATTTCTTTCATTTTATTTTTTTTAATCTTCGGCTTCCTCATAAAGGAAGTTCCGTTCACTACCGAAAATTCAGGGGAAGCCAATTGCAAGTTTCAGCTTGCAGCTTGTTTTATGCAGGATATCCGTAGATCCTTCCCACCGTATAAAAACCGACTCGAACGTATATAAAAATTCAATGTGTCCCAAAATTCGAGCGCGTTGTTTAATTCCTATCTAATCTAGTAACAACTTAAGCTGACGGTTAGTTTGAGCATGTGTATAAATTAGAGCACGTTCAGTCCAGTGGTTTTGAATTTTCAAGGGTTGGAACTTAGAAATTTCTAATTGCTCTAGAACTCGATCCGTTTTGCCGATCTCGGCCAAATTTGATATGTATTATAGCACAATGACATCCTATACTTGCAGAGAATTATGGTTCGATTGGTTAAAGTTAACGACAAATAGATCAAAAAAGTTGATTTTTTGAAAAATTCAAAAAATCATAAAATCTAAAGTTATCGATGGATTCGGCTCAAATGCAATACCAACCGTCCTTGTACTCAATTCTATATGTCAAAAACTATTTAGCCAAAAATGTCAAAAATTGCGGACGCTAGCGTGGCTACAGACATTTTTTGAAAAATTCAAAACGCTGTCGAAGCCGAACAAGTGCGTCGATAATCGCGAAATTTACAGATTACATAGATATTAGAAGGCATCACATGTGTGCAAAATTTGAGTACGGTAGCTTGAACCGTTCTCGAGTTATGAACGTTTGAATTTTAGAGGGTGGTTACATACATACACACACACACACACACACACACACACACACACACACACACACATACATCCGGACATTTTTTCCAAATGTGTTTTCTGGATGTTTTAGGACATTCTAAGCCTATTGACATCAAAATCTCGAAAAAAAAATTTCGGACCGTCACAAAGCTTCCTTTATGAGGAAGCAAAATCTTCGGAATTTCAAGCCTCTATCTGAATATTAAGATGTGCGGGTGCATTTTTCATTTTATTTTTGTTCTTTTTTTAGATTCGAAATAAAATTTGTCCTCCCTATAAAGTGGTTTTTGACTCAGTATTCAATTCCAATTTAGATAATGAGTGAAAATTCATTCGTTATTTAGATGGGAAATAATTACTTAGTGAAGAACCACTCGATAGGGAGGACAAATTTTATTTAGAATTAAAAAAAAACAAAAAAAAATTACACACTTAAATAAAATGAAAAATGGACCTGCACATCTTAATATTAAGATAGAGGGGATTTCAATCAATCTTACCTGGTGATCTCGCAAAACAATATGTACATGCAAGATGACAGTTTTTTGCTAAAAACTTGCATCATTAATTTGACGCGCATTTTGTTTATTTTCTCCGGTAAAACGTGTTCCTCTGTTAAATTCGGGACCAGGCGGTTGCGGCGAGGTGCATGAAGATCGATTCTATACGCTGTGATTATTTGGTCCCACTGAGCGAATTTACGCTCCTTCGACTTGACGGTTGTTTCCTCTTCGAATTCTAAGTCCCTAGTGATGAGGTTATTCCTCACACATTTTAGAATATGGGGTGGATCAAATAGGGGAATAAATTCCACGTTGTCTATCAGGATGGTCCAGTCTGAAAAATATATATATCGTATATCTAAAATTCGCAATGTGCAATTTTGTACGTAGCTTGGGAAACCATGGATAAATCATTATAAAAGGGAAAACTTACATTTGGTGAGGTTTTTCGTGTCCCTGACCTTATCGGTGTCGAATTGTAGGTGCTTGATTGCCCTTTGGTTCGACGACCCTTGGTCGCATACAGTTGCCACAATGTTAAGGCCTGCTCGCGTAACGGCCCTCACGACGTCTTTAATCGAGGATACGAGCTGACTGTAAGTTGTTTGACCGGCACAAAAGTTATAGCAAAGAGGGATCTTCCATCCTGTTGTTACGCCTCGAAGCATAAATACAAGTGCATGGTCAGCGTACTTGTTTGTCCGGTTCTGTCCCCAGTCCTCAAACCCGATGACTTTTTTTTTTCTGCACTGTATTGGGCATGGGTCTTCAGCGATACTTCATCCCACATCAGGATACATATTTTATCCTCTGGATCTATTAACCGTTGCGCCGTATCTTTTAGAATAGCATCCATGGTATCGGTGACACCAGTATCCAGTTGGATGGTTGTCAATATTTTTTTTAGTGTCGATGGAGATGGAAGTGGGAGGAAAGTACCAAGGTACCTATACGCCGCTGGGGATCTTTTATAAATCGACAGACACAAGAGTCTCTCGTCCATCGAATATCTGTGACCCCTCGGGTCTCTTCCAGCATTACGAAAAATTATGTCAACGAAGTTTTGCTGCAGCGTCGATAGCTTCGAAATGTTTTTTGAAAATTCATCGGCCTTAATTTTGGACGCAAGCATCTTTTTTCTATCGGAATACCTGAATGCATCGGTTTGGTTACTTAACATATTCTTGAAAAACGCATCACATTCATTGTTAAACTTATTTGTTTCTGCAAGAATTCAAAAGCATAATAAATAATTCTACAATTAACAATATATCAATATAGAAGAGAATGAAAAAAAGACCAATGTAGGAAAGTCAATAAAAAAATGAATTATTCAATATTTTACTTTTGCATTCTCAGTGCTTGGGTGATTTAATGAAAAATTAGAATTGTGAATAGGATAATGGAACCGATACCGTTTGATTTTTGTTCTACAATTGCTTAATACTGTCCGAGTTCGCAGAACTTCTTCGTATATCTCCCGGGTGTCTTCATCTAACTGTTTGTGTTTCCACACTAAACGTTTCGATGAAGTTGGTTTGATACTTTTCTGGTTCGGAGATTTTGGCGACGACGGATCCATCGTCGTTTGTTCTGGCGAGACCGTCGGAAAATCGGTAACACTTGCAACGTCCACATCGTCTTTGGCAGCCACGACTTGCTTATCCGGAGTTATATTTTCGGAAGCACTGAAAACAGAACATATACCGCTCGGCGACGTCGAATCCGTCGTTGTTCGTTCTGGCAACATAGCCGGAAAATCGACCTCACTCACAGCGGGCAATCGCAATGAGGGTATCGGTTTTTTTTTTGAAAATATACCGCGGTCCTGGCAGATAATCTTCTTCGCGAAAGTGAAGACAGCACACACGGTATCCCAGTCGGTGTATTTGCTCGTACGAAAAGTCCTGTAATAGAGGGTTGCGCACCACTTCCAGCCACGCTTTTCCGTACGTTTCATCTTTCGGAAAAACATGGTGCTTTTGAGTTCGACCAGAAGGGCAACCCGGAACAACGCACCGTCTTCGATCAAGCGTGATCGGCCGCGACGTCAATGTCTTACAATTTTTTCACCGTTTTCCACAATCCACTAACTGTCACTATCCGTCAAAATCTAAATCAAAGCTAATTACGCAAAATGGCGCGTCGATGTCAGCACAAGTCTCCACGAGACTACACGAAGCTGTCCGGAAATCCACGAGTATATTGCAGTACGAGAAAGTAAGCGGTAGACGCGACGTATGGCTGGCGGGGTGAGGTGCGGGCAGGGCTAACAGGCAGCGCTAACACCGGTCGCACCTGGAACTATTCATCCTTCTGCACTTTCGCCGGGGAAGTTGGCATACCCTGCTGCGTCGTTCGTCCCCGGATGGTGACTGAAGAGCGAGCGGCCAACGCGTCACACGGGAACCGCGAGCCGCCGTATCGATAGCCGCGAGGAGGAGGGTCAGTCAAAGGATCGATCGCACAGCGTAGCCATCAATCGATTGATCAACAGCTACTTGGCGGCAGCACGATCCAGCGTCGCGAGCACGCGCGCGCAAGCTCCACTGGAGGCGTTACGCATAAAGCCGATAATATAGTGCACGACCGCGTATGGTAACCCCATATAAACTGAATGTAAAAAGAAGGCCCGTGAAACTCCGACTTGAAAAGTGGACCAACTGTTGAAGTTAGCCGAGGCGCGGCGCTGGCAGTACTTAGGGCCGACTTTGCTATCGACGCATAAGTGAAATTATTATAATTACGAAAATCAATTTGAAATTCTCAACACACTCCGAACTGTAGGCAGCTATATTATAAAAAAATGTAAATTATAGAATTTGAATATGTCCGAGCAGAGAAAGAGTCAAGATGTTAATATCAAAGCTAAAATGTTCGTACGTATTCTAACAATTGTGACATAACTCCAGATTTTCACTCAGCTTGTAAAATTTGCTTGCTTTGTTTCGAAATTGTTAATTGAAGTGCTATTATGATGGTTCATTGAAATAATGATACGACTGCAACATTCAAATGTCAACAACTTTATAGAGTATGCAGAGAAATTAATACAATAAATACTCTATCTTAGATACTATACCAACAAATTCATAAAAAAATAAGAGTAGTAAGTATTAATATTTACACACACAAACAGTCTCATGTCGAGTACAATTTTGCCACCTTTTCTTTCTGTGCGCTGCCCTTTTTTTGGGCAGCTGTTCTTGCTTTCGTATACTGGCGCATTCTTTTATTTGCTCCAAATAAAACTGCGTAACATACGCTAAAACGTCGTGAGCGTGATTCGCACATGGGAACCCGAAATCGTTAGTTGTTATTACGCTTACAACTAAGTTAAACACATCGCTTTTATTACAGTGTTGTGCGAAAGATTGTTCGATTACCGTTAGGAATTTGAATAAGCGAATGTTTGGGTGTCGGAGCTCGTGACCTTCATCGCGGGTTATCAGTTGAGCAATCGGATGATCTACGATTGTGACATTATTTTCGTCAGAAAAGAAAAACCCAGTGCGACAAATGTCGTATTTTGTAAATGCTGTGGAATTTTTTATCACGGTTTCCGTAACAAAATACATGAGGCAATCCAAAACACAGGGTAGATCGTAATCGTGATAGGTTGCAGTTATGAAATCTAAAAAGTCACTATCGTTTTGAGAAATTACGACGTTCAGCTTTTCTTTAATTTCTGCAATACGTTTTTGCTCGGAATGCTTATTATCTTTCGCGTAACTTTTTTTCAATCGGGACATGGGCATCAGAGGTTGGATATGGGCATCGGGAATGGAACAACTTCCACTTCTGGGAGGTTTCAGGACGCCGTAAAAGGCCAGAATTTTGTAAATTTGCAAGAAGGTTGGAGTGCCAGGATGATCGTTGGCGAATCCTACTAGACGAACAGTCCCAAAAAATCTCCAAACAAAGGAATCAGGAAGAAAGTAACTAGATGATTATGGAATATGTTGCAAAAATTCTAATCAGCATTACAAATTCTGGATGTGATTCGGAATTCTGAAAGAATGTGGATATGGAATAGAATTGTCAACATTGAATGAGGTAAAGAGAGAAGAAATAAAGTAATGCGAAGATGAAATATCAAAAAATCTATTTGAGTGCATAATATTGCCTTGGTATTCCCAAGCTTCGACATGAGTAAGCTGCTTGAACTTTTTCAAAATACTGCTTGTTGCTGTTGAATCTGCAGTGATGACTGCAATTTGATCCTGGAAATAATTTATGAAATCGCAGGAAGCTCTAGTGATTGCTGAAAAATAAAGTATCACATATTAATATTTAATCGGATGAATATATTTGAACATTGATTCCGAGGATACATGGACGAAAATATATTCTGGTATTTACAGCTGGAAGTAACTTTGTTAGTTATTTTTAATAGAGAAGTGCTAAACGATTTTCGATGAAATTCAGAATAATAATTCATTGAAAACTTGTATATTAACACTTGTTTATCGAAATCGTTAATTTGAAATTACTGAGGGGAAGTGCGCTTCTGCGTACTTGCCTACGTGGTCAACAAACCTCCAGGGGATCTTGATTAATCCTCCCCGTATAAACGACGTCGATGTGCAGCTCGTTGAGCAGATAATTCGCTAAATCTAGCGTCGAACGGAGCGTCAACCGTAGGCCTTCGTAGGCAGCCTTAGTGAGGAATAAGTCGCGATTGATTGAGCCATTCATCACTTTTTCCTCCCAATCGTCGAGCCACCTAAGACTGCCCTCTAGGATCTATAACAACGGAAAGCTTAATATGGTCAAGATATTAGAGTATTTCATGAGTGAAAAATAGAACATCTTCCTTTCGAATTACCCCAATATCTCTACAGTCAAGTCGGAAAGCCGTTTCTTAAGGAGTCCTGTTAAGAGCATCGAACATATCGTTCATGATTTTACAAAATTTGGCCGTAGATTCACAATTTTTTAGCCTTGTGTTATAAGCTCTCCACTAACGTAAGCCACGAGCCACGAGTTACTGAAAAGCTGTACAAAAATAAACTAACATTAATCACAATATTTTTAAAAGTTATCAATCTCTAAATAAGACTATGAATTTCCAACCAGTCACCTGTAGAGCTAACGATACTCGCATTTAAGCATCACTGTTCCTCGCAATATTTAAGTGACTCTTTGTTATTCTTTAACACAATCTCAGTCCTGCTGGTAGAACGCTGTCCAGTTCATCTAAATGTTTAAAATGTTCCCACTCAACCAAGGGTTCGTCTGGATTGACCTGAAATAAATAGCCAATCTACAGCATCTAACAGTTTTTGCACTAGCTTTAAGATAATTATCTTTGATATAATGGAACAAATTCATACTCTCTTGGATTAATTCTTCTTGGAATTTAGCAAGCGATTACGAATCGTTTTCATCAAATGAGGGGTATCCGAAAAGAAATAAACTTTCCGAGCTACGTCAGGCGGATGCTCGAACCAATTTTTGAATTTCTCGTCCTTTTTTCCACTGCACCCCAACTCGTTCCACATTCGTCATTTCGTCTATTCGGAGAACCTCATTCGGCATTAACGATTCCATGAATTTTTGCTCCTGCCGACTCCAAAAGTATGACCGCTTCAACCATCAATTTTGCTAATACTGCCCCGCAAGTTGGTACTTTTGAGGCAAATACGGCGATAGGTTGCGAATAGTTGTCGTATAGTGGTTGGAAAAAAATTACCTATTCATGATCAGCCATTTCTTTCTCAATGTCTGTTGGTTCAGTTTCACCAAAATCTTTAGCTCCTTTGAACGTCTTTCCCGGTAAGTTGAGCTTTCAATATCTCGAAGAATCCACGATCGGAACCACACGGACATTCCATAATAGAAAGATACCTGAAAAGTTATTTAAGGAAATGTTTTTTTCCACTAAAAATGATCCAGTGACTATAAGATTGCAATATTCTTATTCTTTATACTCCAGTTTTACGGTTCTTGTTTCATTTGTAGAGTGATCTTTCATAGATGAAATGGAGCTGATCGGAAAATGTTTGTATATGATCCTCATATTTCAGATAGTTTTTGGTAGGAACGATGTAAAAATTATATCTTTATTAAATATTTTTTTATCACACAAAAAATGATTAAGTAAATGAAACAAATCATGTTTTAATTTTCCGATAACTTCATGATCATATTTACTTAAGCAATGAGTATAAAGACTGAAATTGTAATTGTACCAAAAAACATATTTGAAACCCAAGGTGCCAGATCTTCGAGTTAACAAAACATGCATTTGATTCGTTATAGAATTTCAGGGTTGATTAATTTAAGAAGAGTTACCTACGAATCGTTCGCACACAAGGCAAAGGAAGCATCTTGTTATCATGTAACATTCTATATGTTACCGGAGATCGCATGTGCAGTAGCAAACGGAGAACGATCGACTCATCCGAATATCTTCCGCCCTCTTGCATCTTTCACCTTAGCAGCTTCGAAAATCGCGTTAGTTGCTATTTCCCCGTTCCGACTTATTTTTTCGTACTCAGTTAATATCTGTTCCACAGATGCCTCAGTTTCTTTTATCATTTTAGCTTGATGATCAGCATATTTTTTATGGAACAGGCAGTTCTTTGGGCTCGTTCCTTTGCTCTCCTTGCATTTTCCAGTCGTTTCATCAACTTCTCCACTTGTTCTCGTTTTTTGGACTTCAATTTTTTACATTTGAATAATTTGAATTGTTACTCTTTTGTTGACGAAGCTTCTTTTGTTTCAGCACTGACCATAATTGGTTGCAAAACTTGCATTGTAAATTCCGGTTTTTTCTTTGATCAGAAGTATCCACAGGCAAAAATGCGGAACACTCATTGTGATGAAGAATACCAATTTGATCTTTATAGCCCAAGGAGCTGAGAAGATACTTTTCGTTTGGATTCAGACTATTTCGGGACAACATTGACAAATCTGGCGTTTGTCGATTATCTTGAGAACGTTTTCCAATTCTTCAATCGAACGCAGCTCATCGTCTCTGAGATCAAACTTCGTAGGTTCAGTGAATTTGCCATTGATTTTGATAAGAAATAACAATGTTTCGTCAACCGTGAACTCTTTTTGGCAAACAGAATCAATTCGTCCGTTTCCACCTTCGATTCCAATTCGTGTGGCGAAAGTAACTCATCGGCGTTTATTCCACGAAACCTTTGTTTTGGTCCACGAAACTGGCGTTCGAATGTTTGCTTGATTTTCAATTTGTTAAAACAAAATCGACGAAACTGGGAATTTTGCTCCAACCATTTCTTCCACTTTCTCCTCTTCCTCTTTTTCTGGTTAAACTTCGACTCTTCTTCTTTTCATTGTATTTTGAGATTCTGCCTCAAAACTTTTCCGCGTAGGTAAATTCTTTGGTTCTTTTTTGGGGTTTTCTCCGCGTCCCATGACGAGCAGGTAAGCCACCTTTTCGGAGCTGTGGTCTTGTATACCGTCTCTATAAAGGAGAGATTTTGAAAGTGATTTACAACGTGTTGGCGCAGCTATGGGTGCAATTGAGAAAACATCATCGGCGACGACAAAATTAGCAACGATAAAAAAATGGTATACATGTTCTTCGAAAAAAAACCTTCAAAAGGGGAAAAAAGGAATAAGTTACGGATGTTTCCTATGCAATTTCAAACGAGCTGTCAAAGTCGGCCCTATGAACAGCCAGCGCCGCGCCGCGGCCACTTTCAACTCTCGTGCCACTTCATTTCAGTAGACCAGCATAGGAGTACCAGAGGCCTGGAAAAAGCCATATATGTCCATGTACCCATGCGAACGATAAGGAAATTGTATATCGGAAGAAAAATAAACCATACTTCTACCTATTAACATGTGTAAAAATACTTCTTTGCGTGCTCAAGGCCTGATAAAAATAAGTAAGAAAGATCTACCGTTACAGTACACTTTACACAAACCGGTCATATAACCGCGTAACATTGACCGCAAAAGTTATAATAAATGACAAATTTCAATTGAATCGGCACTTCATCGATTCGGTCTAATTTGTAGGTCACGAATAAACTGACGGAAACGTTTGTCGGTAAGCAGTTAAGGAAAGAAAAGTAAAAGGCCGGATCATTCCCACAGCTGTCGGGAATTATTTGAGTGTGCGACAAAACGTAGCTCAGGCTTAACAGAAAAATTAATTGTGTTCTGCATGAAAGAAATATTTAGATGGAACCTCACTATTTATGTCAGAATTTGGTAGGCCCTTCGGTAGACTCAATTTTTTCGTTTTTCAATAATGTTTGAATGTTTCGATAGCTCTATATTGCATTTTCGAAAGTATATTTAATATCTTGACAACATCGGTATTCAATTGTAATATTTTTCCAGTAACCAATGGTCAAAGCTCCCACGTTTAATCCAAATAGGCTTCCAATCGTACTGACAAATCTTTTCTTAATTCGTAACCATCCTTCAAAACCATTTTCTCATTAATTAGCAGCATTTAGTTTTTATTTTCTCAATGTTCAAATGAAATAATGTCAAAACTTGATGAGTTTTGTTGTTATTCTTGGTGACAATAATTATCTGTTAATTGTTAATTTTAGGCTTTGGCCGTGCTAATGAATGTTTGTTTCTAAGAGCTTTGGCTATGGACGACCACTTGTGAGATGTAAATTTTAAGGTTATTTTCCCCTTTATGGTTGGAGAACGAGAACCCTAACTTACCGATGTTTTTTTTTTTTGGTTATCTACTTCTATTCTCTTTTTATAATATATATCATTTGCCCCGTTAATTCACAACGAATTAATGAAGCAATATTTGAAAGCCCGAATCGTGATCGAATGTCGTCAGGGACATGGTGGCGAAAGTGGTAACGCACCAGACTATAGATCTTGGAGTTCCCGGTTCGAGCCCGGGCCATGGCGATATTTTTTCATGATTCGATCTTCATTATAGAATAGTAAAACAAGCTGCAAGCTGAAACTTGCAATTTGCTTACCCTGAATTTTCGGTAGTGCACGAAATCCTTCTATGAGGAAGCATCTCTCGATTTATTTCATTTTATTTTTTTTAATCTTCGGCTTCCTCATAAAGGAAGTTCCGTTCACTACCGAAAATTCAGGGGAGGCAAATTGCAAGTTTCAGCTTGCAGCTTGTTTTATGCAGGATATCCGTAGATCCTTCCCACCGTATAAAAACCGACTCGAACGTATATAAAAATTCAATGTGTCCCAAAATTCGAGCGCGTTGTTCAATTCCTATCTAATCCAGTAACAACTTAAGCTGACGGTTAGTTTGAGCGTGTGTATAAATTAGAGCACGTTCAGTCCAGTGGTTTTGAATTTTCAAGGGTTGGAACTTAGAAATTTCTAATTGCTCTAGAACTCGATCCGTTCGGCCGATCTCGGCTAAATTTGATATGTATTATAGCACAATGACACCCTATACTTGCAGAGAATTATGGTTTGATTGGTCGAAGTTAACGACAAATAGAGCGAAAAAATTGATTTTTTGAAAAATTCAAAAAATCATAAAATCTAAAGTTATTGATGGATTCGCCTCAAATGCAATACCAACTGTCCTTGTACTCCCTATATGTAAAAAACTATTTAGCCGAATATGTCGAAAATTGCGGACGCTAGCGTGGCTACAGACATTTTTTGGAAAATTCAAAACGCTGTCGAAGCCGAACAAGTGCGTTAATAATTGCGAAATTTACAGATTACATAGATATTAGTAGGCATCACATGTGTGCAAAATTTGAGTACGGTAGCTTGAACCGTTCTCGAGTTATGAACGTTTGAATTTTAGAGGGTGGTTACATACACACACACATACACACACGCACACACACACACACACACACACACACACACACACACACACACACACACACATACATCCGGACATTTTTTCCAAATGTGTTTTCTGGATGTTTTAGGACATTCTGAACCTATTGACATGAAAATCTCGAAAAAAAATGTTCGGACCGTCACAAAGCTTTCTTTATGAGGAAGCAAAACATCATGAAATTAATATTGCTTCATTAATCGGTTGTGAATTAATGGGGCAAATAATTAATAATATAAAAAGAAAATAGAAGTAGATAACCAAAAAAAACATCGGTAAGTTAGGGTTCTCGCTCTACAACCATAGAGGGGAAAATAACCTCAAAATTTACATCTCACAAGTGGTCGTCCATAGCCAAAGCTCTCAGAAACAAACGACAATAATTATCCTCATTAGTTTGGAAAGAGTGTTGCAATGCGTCACAGATGGTCACCAAGTGCATTTTCATCTTAACTGGCACGTTGTCTCGCAGATTATCGCCGATGACGCCCAAGCAATATGAACAGCAACTCTGATAAACAGAGCAATATACAACCGACAAAATTTAAATGAAAAAACATGATATACTTAATGAGATGCATAGGATTGTCAAAGACTTGTTCGGCCATTGCACGAAATCAAATGAGGTTTTCCGTTCCCCGTTATTATCGTGGAATTTTTCAATGAAAGTAATGAACTCCGGACGGAAAACAAATACGACTGACCGACTCGTCGGCTTTGCCGTATTTCAAATACCTTGGTATCTTTGTTGTCCGGCCCTCTTGGACTCTCGTGCTTGCTCTTATTTGAAAAGTTTGAGAACGAATGTAAATTGCCAGCGAATAGTAGCGAAATGTGAAATGCCTATCAATTTCAAAAATATCTCGGAGTCATATAATTTTCGAAGTAACTACCTGCAAAAAAGAACAATGGTTAATCTCCTTCCCTGAACGAATGCAGCGTTCTGGCGGTTAGCTATACTTGAACCATGCTGGGACTTGACTTACATCGTTTTATCGACCGACGAGCACCGAATCATTATCCGAAGCAACAATTCCAATTGAATTATGTTGGGACACATTTTTGCAATGCGTTGAAATTGTAGTGAATAAATCAATGAATAAAAATAAAAAAAAGATTGATGCCAGCTGATGTATTTGCATTCCTAACGTAACGTCATGTCAGCTTTGTTAATGTACCATCAACACAGATTTCAATAACTCGCGATTCGTTAAACTTTTACCGATTCTGAAGAAAATTTAATATATTTTGTTCATGGCAGAAAAACACATCACTACAGAAAATTATCCCACTAAATACAGTGATCGATCACGAATTACGAATTGCATTTCAATTGAGATCACATGTGAATGACAAATTTATTTCAATGAACGAATAAACAATTTTCCGTCCATAACTGTAAACCGTAAGGTGATGTACATTAATCATCACAAGAGAACATAAGCGTTATAAGCGTCATAAGAGAAAAACGCACTGATAAAACGATTTTTTACAGGTTGGCAATTTCAGTACAAACTATGTAGACACGATTGTAGCTCTCTCTTAAGACGATTGACTACGAACGATCTCTCCTTATCTCTCGCTCCGCAGCGAGCGCCGATAGCGCTGTCACTTTCGCACTGGGCGATGTGGTCTATCCTCTTAACATAAAACAATTCATTTTTCCGTTAAACTACGTTTTGTTACACACTTACATTATTCCGGGCAGCTATGGGAACGATCCGGTCGTTAACATTTATTTTCTCGACTGCTTACCGACAAACGTTTTTATCAAATCAGTCTTGACATACGAACGATACCGAATCGATGAAGTGGAATCAATGGAAATTTGTTGTTAATTAAAACTTTTGCGGTTAATTTCACGCGGCCATATGACCGTCCCGTGTAAAATGTACTAAATACATTTGTTGGTTCTTTTACAGCTTACGAACATAACGATTGCATTATTTACTACCTACAAACGATTCCGCTGCGATTGATCACCTGGAGAGCGTAGATAGATGAAATTTTCAAAAATTCCGGCCAGGTTCACGTACATTTTATTTCCGATTCCTTAAATTAATCGCAAACTTACAAATGCTTATGGTGAATTTACAAGTACCTGCAGATGACCTACAAACGTTTTGCGAAATAAAAATTCAAAAATCCCAAGTCACCGACGTTCGGAGACTATCGGTAGCATTCCAGTGTATCATCCACTCAAAAAAAAAGTTTTGAAATGTACCTTCATACGTTTTTGTTTATTGAGATTCAATCCTAGATCCTATGAATACATTAGATTACATCACAGTTATAAAAACCAGCGAAATTCAGTGCGACTTCTGAATGAGCGAAGTATGTTCATTGTATCGAGTACACAATGATAAAATAATCGATAGACCGACCACAGTATTGTCCGTAGGGCCGAATTTATGCAACTGCTCCACATTTGTTTATGACTAACTTGTGAGCCAAAAAACGGAAAATTAACAATTGTTGATACTGCAGAGATTCGCGCGAGGATAACTAAGAAATAATCTATTTTAAGGCTGGACGAGTGCGGACCAAATCTTAAACGCTTGCGGAAATCATAAGTATGGGTTCAATACATCACGCAGCATTTCTATACCGCCAATCACAAATTCCCATGCTACATATAATCAAACTTACACTTTGAAAGCTCGTTTGATGACTTGAAAAGTAACGATATAAAAGAGTTACAAGAAATACAACAATCACGCATAAGTATCGATCTCTTTGGGCCCAAGACAATATGTGGGTCACAAAATTATAACGTTGATACGCGGCACGCGATCTGCTTGAAAAGATATTCTTGAGAACCGTAACGAAGTGATATTGTACTTTCATAATTTTGTCGAACAAATAACAGCAAACGTAGAGTTATTGCCACAGGTCACGGTTTATAGATTCTTATAAGGTCTCCGCCCGGAAGCAGGTAGCTGGTAGATCTTCACCATGAATGTCGTCAGCCGAATTCAAGGGCCAACAGCTTTCGATTGTCGACGTATCCTTTCAGTTTGATTTATCGTCGAATACGATTCTGGGGATTTGCAATCACTGTACTGGCGGTGGCTAATTTTATAATTAAAGTAACCGTGGCGCATCCCAGGCCGATCTCAAGAACTACAAATGCAAAGCTCAACTCTTGCAGAGTCAGTACATTCACTTCTGGTTCTTGATCTTGGTTTTTGTAGAATTTAATTGACCTCAATACACTGTCGTGCTCCCGACTATACACAGTTTATAGACCACCTGTCTTACCTCTCCGGAAAATCTTATTGACTCTTTCTTTGCGGGGCCAATCGGTTCGAATTAAATAAACCGTATGGGTATGGCCTAGAGACTCCTAGGACACGTACAACGTATTCATCTCTGTAAGGGACGTCAGGATGGCAAAAAGGGAGATATATTAATAAAAATCGTCTTTAGTATATAGGAAATATCTTTACTTTCGTTACTTAAAGCACGTGTTTACAAAACGGGGTCTCGTGTCGAACTGCCGGTTTCTTCGGCATTCCTTTATCTTCCCTCTCTCCTCGTCAGGAGTATAATACTCTAGTCAAAATGTTTACACAGTAGCCGGAAAGTCCGGTATCCTAATTCAAACCCTACAGTTCGGCCTTTCCAGATACAAGTCCGTCCCGGACGACGCGTCAATTTTCCACCATTTACAATTCATAACATAATGCATCGGATTTATATAATAATACATCACAATATTCGTCAATATATATACATTGCCTCTCTTTTTTTTTTTTTGTACAATTAACAAGGATCAGTGTCAAATCGTTTGCGCAGTCATTTTTCATTATTAGCAGCCCTATGAAAGCTCCAGGGCCTCATATTCATTGCTTCCCATGTACCGCAGTATGGTCGCTGTGTAACCTGGTTATTCTCAATATCCGCGACGACGTATCGGTCGTTTCGTAGTACTTTAATCACGCGGTAGGGTCCTTTGAATTTAGGGATTAGTTTATGGGGTGCCCCAACTGTACTCTCAAAATTTTTTATCATAACGTAGTCATCGACCTCGTATTTATGCGCTTCCTTACGCTTTTTATTAAAGTAACGCTCGTTAGTTTTTTGCGATTGTTCGATTTTTGCCGCCGCTTGCGCTCGCAGTTCTTCTAAATCGCGGGACTCGGACACGATATTGTCCTCGACGTAATCTTTTATTTCGTCGGGTATTTTTCCACGCTGATTAATACCGAACAACAACTTCGCCGGTATTTCACCAGTCGATTTATTTACAGAATTATTCAAAGCGAATTCGACATCGTCCAATACCTTATACCAGTACTGGCCAGCAGCATTGTCTATTAATTTACCCAACATCGGCCCAAGCACTCGGTTTACGCGCTCGACCTGCCCATTGGCTTTCGGTGAGGCTGTCGCGATTTGTACATGTTTAATATTATTATCCTTCAAAAATTCGTCAAATTCAAGCGACGTAAAGCTGGTACCTCGATCCGATACAATACATTTTGGACGACTATAGTCTGCACAGAAACGTCGTAAGCAATCAATCGTTTCCTTCGACGCGGTGGTTTTAGTCGCATACAATTTCGTAAATTTCGTGAAGGAGTCGATCACGACGAGAATGTGACGCTTAACGAGTCGTTCTTTTTCGATTGGCCCATAATGGTCAATATGCACGGTCGAAAACGGTACGTTGCCTTTTGGAAGACTGTGTAAAAACCCTTCAGCTTTCCCCGTTACTAGATTAAAAGCAATGCATTTCAAACAATCTTGGATATGACTTTTAACCTTTTCCTTCATGTGCGGGAACCAATATGAAGATTTAATCGCTGCACATGTCTTCTCGACCGATAAGTGACCCATCTCTTCGTGACACTTCCTTATGACATGCGGCACCATGCCTTGCGGAACATAAAATAATAATTCGGCCTTCTCCTTTTTATACACTAACCCGTTTCTCATTTCAAACGAACGATGCTCCGATTTTTCTAATAAATCTCGGATTTCTTTGATTCCGGGATCACGACTCTGGCTTATCGAGAGGTTGACTTCGAATGGATTATCCTCTACTACCAATATATCTTTCGCACGACTAAGGGCGTCGACGTGCTGCATTCGGTTTCCGGTGCGGTGCTCAACCTCATAATTGAAATTTTCAAGCTCTAATGCCCATCTGGCTATTCTCGGATTAATTTCCTTTTTATTTAGCGTCATTTTCAAGGAATTGCAGTCGGTGAGAATCTTAAACTTAATTCCATGCAAATAGACCCTAAATCTTTTCAGAGAGTAGATAATTGCTAACGTTTCTAATTCGAAGCTATGGTATTTACTCTCCGTTGCGCTTGTTAGTTTCGAAAAATAGAATACCGGGTGAAACTTTCGATCAGATTTCTTTTGGAGCAGAATGCCACCGTAACCTTGCGAGCTGCCATCGCAGTGTAACTCGGTTTCATCGCGCGGATTATAAATAGCCAAAATCGGTGCCTCGACAAGTTTTTCTTTTAACGTCTCGAACGCCTTAGACTCAGTTTCACCGAAACAATACGGCACATTTTTCTTGCAAAGGTTATGTAATGGTTTTGCAATAACTGAAAATCCCTCAATAAATTTTCTAAAATACGAACTCATCCCGAGAAATCGTCGAACACCTCGCACATCACGCGGAGCTGGATACGATTTGATCGCCGCGATTCCCTTGTCCGTTGGGCTAATCCCTTCTCTCGAAACTCGATACCCGAGATATTCAACTTCAGTAAATAAGAATTTACATTTGTCAACACGAAGTTCCAATTTGCTAGCCACGAGAGTGGCGAAAACAGACTCGAGCACGCAGAGATTCTGTTCAATGGTTTCTGTCGCGATCATGAAATCATCGAGGTATGCAATCACGTCACCTCGATCGATAAATTCTTTGAGGACTTGATTAATCCATCTTTGAAACTTTGTCGGTGCACCTCTAAGTCCGAACGGCATCTTTACATACTCGTACTGTCCGATCGGTGTGACGAATGACGTGTATTTTATCGACTCTTCGGCCACCGTTACATGGTGAAAGCCGTCTTTCAAATCGAGTACTGTAAAGTATTGTTTGCCCTGTAGTATGTCGAGTTGATCTTCGATGAGGGGAAGGGGGTAATTATCCTAAAGGGTCAGTTTGTTTAGTGCTCGATAATCGACACACATTCGCGTCTCTCCGTTCTTCTTTTTCACTAATACTATCGGCGAGGCATACTCTGACTCGCTCGGTCTAATGATCCCCTTCTCCATCAGTTTATTTACTATTTCGCGAACTTGCTCTTTTTCTGTGTATGATAATCTTCTAGGCGCAAAGCGGAACGGTTTATCATCGGTTAACGTTAATTTAAATTCAGCTTTTACCCTAGGTTCTTCCGGACGAATTGGCTCCAAATATTTTTCTCGAAACATCTTATTAACCTGTTTTTGCGTTTCGATCGCTACCGCTGTATTGATGATTAACGAATCGGCATCGTCCCTTCTTGACGAACTAATATCGATATTAGCTATATTCATAACCTCGGTGTCAAATTCGTTTGTCAAACTCCTCAAGCCGAGGCCAAACTTCTTTAAAACATCTCGACCCAATATCACACACGATACCATCGTAAAGTCTGGGACAACCATTAACTGCAAGTTTCTGTGAGTTTTCCCGTCTATCTGTATGTCGAGATTAACGGTACCGAGAACTACCAAATTACTACTATTGATGCCTCGAAATTTATCACAATAATCATCAGTGCACTCAATTGAGTTGCTCGGAACGTAACGCAATTTAATAAAACTAATCGCACTTCCGGTGTCGAGTAACGTTATTAATTCAGATATTTTCTGCTGACCATCGGGATACATAGTATACGAAACATTTTTAAAATACTCATCGTCTTCGGCAGGAACTGGATACACATTGTTGATCCGCGTTGGTTTCTGAGGACAGTCTCTTGCATAATGTCCCGACTGTGTGCAGACGAAACAGGTGATCGTCTTCTTCGTAAGTTCCGGGCATTGCGGTTTAATATGGCCCTCCTTGTTGCAATGGAAACATTTTCTTACTGGGCGACCATTCGTCGTACTTGCGTTCGTGTTCTCGCCCGCGCCAATCGGTGGTAATGGCCTTGAACCTGGTTTTTGATTGTAGTCCCGTCGTCCTAGATTTTTCTCCTCCTGCTTGAACGATCGGAGCGAGATCTTTCCAAAGGCCGTGAGCAACGACGTTTTATCATGGAATCCTTGCATTCGAGCTTGATCTTGAAGTCGAAGGTCTGGGATTCCATCGATTAAATAATCAACCATCTCCTCGTCTGGTACCGAAACACCATTCGCTAAGATGGTTTTTTCGTGATAGTAGTCGTTAAAAGTCTCTCCGGTTTTCCATTTACGATTCTCAAATAGTTTTCGCAGGGTGACTCTATTCGGTCGCTGGTCAAACATCGTTCGCATTTCCTCTAACAATTGTTCAAGTCCTAATTCGATATGCTCAGGTTTCGAGCGAAACCAATCCAGAGCACTCCCTTTCAACTTCGTTCCTACCAGTATCCTTGTCGAGTTTTCGTCCAAATTATAGGTGTTTTTCAATAATTGTAGTTGTTTTTCCCATTGCCAGAAAGCATCTTGTGCTCCGCTAAAATCATTTAATAAATCACCTACAGCTCGAATGTTTACTTTCGGAGGTCTATCGTCCGCTACGGGAGGGGTGGCACGCGCCAACTCAAGTTCTCTCTGCGCCAATGCCAGCTCGCGTAGTGTGAGCTCTTGTTCTCGCCTCAAAAATTCGATTTCTCGCTGCATGTCAGCTGTCGATGCGGGACAAGCGTTTAGTCCTTGCGGGTTGTTTTGTAACGAGTTACTATCTCCGGAGCTCATCTCGCCTATTCTCCATTCTCCGCATGGATCTGCTTCTTGCAGTCGAGCAATCAATTCGGCCTTTGCTCCCGCCGACGAAAGACCACGTTCTTGTAGTTTGATTTTTAGCTGAGAAACTGTAAATTCATGTGGTTCTCTCTGAATACTCATTGTCGTCGATTATATTTATTTTGTCTTTATTTTACTCGTCCACAACGCGCTGCTGAGTCACCAGCAATACGAGCCCTCAACCTAATACGCGCACGTTATCCAATATTAACTGTACCTGTCCACGGCTATGAAGACGTTCTTCGCCGTGACATACGCACACGAGTCACAATTAATATACACGAACAAGCTCGACACGGGTAATCCGGTCGGATACAGAGCGTGTTTACCCGAAACCACGGCTCAGGCACAGTTTGCTCTATTTCTTTTTTTTTCGCGGCGGTATTATCGAAATTTCGCACCTTCTCGAATCACATAAACAGCGCCACTGCGGCGTTTCTCAAGTCACGCCACAGATCACGTGATTTCGATTTGGCCGTTACACGATAATTCGCGACTTTTCTATACCAAAAATGGCGACTTCCGGCCTCGTGCCAACGCCACTTGAGATATTACAGATTTTTTTTTTTTTTTTTGTGTCCACGCGACACCGTTACCGATATTTCGTAAATTCGATATTAGTATGTTTTCACAGGTCACTTTACCGTCGACCCTGAATTTCCCGAACCACGTTTCACCGAAAACGCTTTTCACAGGCCACTTTACCGTCGACCCTGAATTTCCCGAACCACGTTTCACCGAAAACGCAGAACAACGCGCTCTATAATTACCAGCACGGTCTGATCCGAAATCATACGCGAAACCAACGAGACCGTTGCACTCGTTTTCACTATGATTTTCGTAATCCAGCACACGCGCTCAACGGTTACGTAACTACGAACACCGTTTCCGATCTTTGCGGCAGAACGAGTCGCACGAGATTTTCAGAGTCCCCGTTTGTACTTTTCTGTGGACTTGCTGTTAAATCCAACTTCTGAGATTGTAAGGGACGTCAGGATGGCAAAAAGGGAGATATATTAATAAAAATCGTCTTTAGTATATAGGAAATATCTTTACTTTCGTTACTTAAAGCACGTGTTTACAAAACGGGGTCTCGTGTCGAACTGCCGGTTTCTTCGGCATTCCTTTATCTTCCCTCTCTCGTCGTCAGGAGTATAATACTCTAGTCAAAATGTTTACACAGTAGCCGGAAAGTCCGGTATCCTAATTCAAACCCTACATCTCCGCCTCGAAAAAAACCACGAGGTCCACGTTCACACAAGCGGGTTTACGGTCGCGCAATACATTCCTTGCGTAGTCTAAATTTGTCTTTTCGAAGTAACGCCCCTCAAACGCTTTATTGTTGAAGAACATCTTGAGTGCTTACGAATATCTTGTAATTTTATCGTGCAAGGCTTTTAACAGTATCGATGGTTCGTTGGCGCACGTCTTTTTCCAATAGCGACGCCAATATTGCGAAATGTATTTACGGAATAGTTACTACAAATATGAATACCTCGCTAGGTAAATCCTGGGAGCCGCCTCCTGGGGTATTCGTGGAAGTCCCGCATTGCAAATCAGAAAAATTGATATATCGAGAATTAATGGGATCAGAGATTGGCTCAACCAGAATTTCAAGAACAACAGCGTTATCATCAATACCACGAATACCAGGTGATGGTCATGACTCAGTATCCCGGACAGAAGTCACAGCTCGAAAAGCTCGTTTCCGTCCTCGACAGAAGATCACATGCGAAAACATGTGAGCTCCTGTCGAGGACGGGAACGAGCTTGGCGAGCTGTGACTGCTGGCCGGGATACTGAGTCGCAAACATCACTTGGGATTCCAAAACTATATCGGTAATTTTGAAACGGTCAAGAGCTTGCTGTATGACAGGATTTATGAAAATGTCAACGACCTCGTTTGCTGCATTGCTCGTCTCGTTGCCGCAGTGGTTCATTAGATTGGGGCTATAGGGTCGGGATAACAACTCTCACGTTGCATTAAGAAAACTCATGAGGAAATGAATGGCAACGTTCAAGCGTCGACCAATGATACTTGGCCAGTCGTAACCGTCGACCCGAAATCCGAACCTTTGCCGATAGGGCGGATTTCGTAGGCACCGAGATCCACCGTTTTGTAGAAATCCAGTCCGACACAATATGACTTATCCCCGTGATATTCCCGTGCGAACAAGATGAAAGGATGACCGTTTATCCCTTCGTGAGTATTTTGTTGATGCCACGGATTAGGCACCTTACTCGTGAAGGGATTGAAAGCCTAGATCAACTGGCCTCTCGTTTGGTGGAGACACGCGAATTTCGAATTTAGAAGATTTAAGTAATACGCGTCCAACAATATGTCAGCAGCGATCGACCATCCGTTTTCCGAATCAGACGAGTCGATGAAAAAAAAGGAAGTTATATGGTTCCACCATTCCGTCGTCCAGCCTTGTATGAGAGTTTTATACAGCGATGTTCGATTATTCGACGTTATCACGAAAGCCGAGACTTTGTACCGAAATCCTCTGTAAACCCACTCGACCCTCGGAGTATGGTTGATCGTTGCCACCGGAATCGGATTGTCTCTCATCGATCTCTTTTGTTTTCATACTTCCAGCCGACGGTCCAGCAAGTCCCACGGCGCTGAAACGATCTGTGTAACATGGTTCCGGAATGTCGGTCTGAAAAACGGATTATTAGCCGTCACCATGAATCGCTCGGTATTTATAGTATACGAACCAGTAGCAAACGAACATACCATGTCTTGATGAGTGACGATTGATCCAGTTCGGATGTCTCCATGACTGATGCAGCGGAACAGATTTCTGTAACAAGTACCGAAATCCAGACGACAAATTTGATGAGCTGCATTCCGAAACGGAATTTCCTTTTTGTATCAAAAGGACGTCTTATGCCTTATCCGTTTGATAAAGTCATGCGCCATGACCATGAGGTTCCAATTGCCTAACATCGGAGAAGATAACGATGTCAATAAACTATAAATGAAATGAAGCCTACAAGCAGGGATGGGTATAATCGATTTTGCGTCGTCGAAAATTCATGATACATTACTACTCGCGATTTTACCCCAGGCAAAATATAAACACGCCCCGATTTTGTATTTTGTCCGGCTTAAATTCCACGGCATGTTTACATTTGAACTTTACACCGGTCAAAATTCCAAAGCCCTCGGGACTTTGGATTTTCGCGAGCTTAAATTTCCAAACTCGTGATTTGACGGGGGCAAAATGCCAAATACATTGGGACTTCGGGTTTTGCCTGACCCGAAATACAAAATACATCGGGACTTTCCCGGACTTTGAGTACTTTCTAGTTCAAATTCCCCAAAATCGCATGAATAGTTGAAATTTTAATCGTTGTAACATTCGGTAAATACTCCCATATAGCACCAAATGTTCCATGTATATCCATTGGATATCCATAATGTGAAAAAGATATCCTGTATATCCTATGGATATCCATACGACTTACATGCATGTATGTATATTAGGGCGGCTTGAAAAAAAAAACTTTTTTTTTTCTTTCAATCAAAATAGATTCACGCCAAAGTATCTTCCATCAAGAAAATCGTGTCCAAAGATGAGCCCGATCGGACCATTTTTAGGGGTCGCGCAAGATTTTTCTAGTTTTCCCATTTGATTAACATGGGAAGAAAGAAAAGTTTCCATTAAAAAAATCGTAGCTCCGCCAATTTTAAAGGTACATCGATCCGGTTAGTTCCATTTGAAAGCTCTTGAAAAACCGCTTAAAATGACGTGCGAACCTTTGAAATCCGATTGCAACTTCCGTCGATAATTTCTTACGAAACAACAAAATTTTTGATGGAAGTTGCAATGGGATCCCGAAGGTCCGCACGCCATTTTAAGCTGGTTTTCAAGACCTTTCAAATGGAACTAAGCGGATCAATGTACCTATAAAATTGGCGGAGCTACGATTTTTTGAATGGGAACTGTTCGTTCTTCCCATGTTAATCAAATGGGAAAACTAGAAAAATCTTGCGCGACCCCTAAAAATGGTCCGATCGGGCTCATATTTCGACACGATTCTCTTGATGGAAGATACTTTGGCGTGAATGTATTTTGATTGAAAGAAAAAAAAAAGTTTTTTTTTCAAGCCGGCCAAATGTATATACATGCACGAAGGTTCACAGCATATTGTATGGACATACGGCAAAAACTCTTATGTCAACATGTTTCATCAACATATTCGTAGAATATCCTATGAATATCCATTAATGTCCATCACCACTTGCATTGAACCGAAATAGTAAAATAGTAAAATATTTGGAGTATCGATTTTTTGCAAGAAAGATTTCATTTTTCTTTTTTTTTTTTAGATGGGAAACCATTATTATATATTCGAATTTCGGAGAAAATCGAATTTTTGCAAAATTTCAAAAAAATAAATAAAAATATTAGGAACGCGCTACCCACTCCAATTTTATGAAAAAAGTTCTTCAGTTTCAATAGAGTATCCGGGAGAAAAATGTCATCCAAATAAAAAGGAGACAAATAGCAGTTACCTCTTGATAAAAATAATATGGGGGGGGGGGGGGGGGGGGAGGAGGAGGGGTCTAAAAAATCTAAAAAAAATTAGTGAGGTCGTAAGATCCAAAGGATACTAAAAAAAATATCGTTCACATCGGGCGATAGGAGGGTTTCAGTTCGGTGAATTGCGAAATTTTGCCCCATATATACATATCCAGAACACGACTTGCCTGTTCCGATGACTGAATGATAAAATAAAAATTCTTGTGACTGCCATCTTAGATGAAAGTATTATGGATCAAAATTCATCCAATCCACGAATGTCAGAATAGCCGAATGGGTAGCGAGGTAGATAGAGATTAGGTAGGTAGGCACGCAGTCTTGCCAGATTGCGCGATTTTATCGCGCACGTGGGCGTGTCCGTTACCCTTTCCAGCTATATTTTTTGCCGGGCTTCTGACGAATCACTGGCTCCGGCTGTGAAGCAAGCTACCCAAAACCGCCGCAACCGATAGCGTCGCTTTCACCATCCGCTTGTCGACCGTCCTAACCTACTCCGCTTGCGCGCTAATATTTAAAATATGTATCCGAGCCTCGCACTCGGACACTTTGCTCGGATTCCGAGCAAAATCAACAAGCTATCACTGCAAAATCATAATGGCTCGATGATGCACAGGGAAATTGTAATTTTGGGGAAAATTTTTTACTCGTGTTTAATACCGTTACCAGACTGGGAACTTCCCCGCATGTGGGAGCTGTGCTATCCCTTTTAGGTGAGGTGATACATAGACTGGGTCACCATGAGTTCGAGTGACATAGCGCCATGGGCGGTTGCGGTGGAACGAGAGAGAACGAGAGAAATATGTATCACATAACCTTAAACACGAGTGCAGCAGGTTTCTCCAACCGCGTCCGACCCATCGACATATAGATATGGACCGATAACACTGCAAGGTGAACTGAAATCGTAATAGAAAGAGAAGAGACTAGGTGGATTTATTTCTCTCTCTCTCTTTTCCGTGAAAGAGAGAGTGAGAGAGGGATAAACCCACCTAGTCTCTTCTCTTTCTATTACGATTTCACTTTTTCTTGCAGTGTTATTGGTCCATATCTATATGTCGATGGTCCGACCAATCAGCGGATCGGCCTTGCGTTTATTTGCAAACGTCTGCAACACATATGGTATGATCATACTAGGAACGACATTTACATTTAACTGCTATTGCTAAGTACTTAGATTCATTATTAATACATGTGCCAATTACATTCCATTTTGGCGCCGCGTACGTTGGGAAAGCCGACGAGACTTAGCCGAGTCGACAGATCTTATTTGCATGCACATGTTGAATGTTGGCGCTCAACGGAGCAAGTCAGTGAAGAAACTACACGGAAGTCGATAGGCAGCGCGTCGAGTAATGCTATTGACTTGATGCGTCTGGAGGCGGCGTTACCAAGCTGCCTCTCCTCAAGCGCCTTTCGAAAAAGGCGTGGTGGGGGGCTCTCCAAAACGTCCCTTCCCCTCAATCTGGCAACACTGTAGGCACGTTCTGTAGGTCGTGAGTTCAAACCCCGTTACGGCGATTCTACGAAGAATATACCGAATTCTTGGACGACTTTTTTTTTTTTAATGTCAATCAATTTTATTAATTTCACTTTGTGTAAAAATGTATATTCTATAATAAATTACTTTTGTATCAGTAATATATAATCTGGCCACCCTACGTGGGATGGGATATCCATTGAATATACTTTGCATGTACGCGAGGATATTCAATGTATATGCAATGTACGTAAAAAAGTGTCTCCTTTGCTGATACAATGGATGTACATTAGATATGAGATGGAGCTTATTGGTATATTCATTGGATATCCAATATCCGCACAAGTATATACTGAAACGTTTCGAGATTTTCTGGGGGAGGCGCTCTCCGCCAGATATTTATTCTCAGACGTTTTTATATAATTTTAGACGCGGTTTATAAACTATCTTATAAGCGCGTTTGATCGTGACCCGACGTGTGGCGTTTAGGATGGGATAAAATTTGCCTCAGAGTTGCTTTTAATTCATGAGTCGAGAGACTTCGAACATAGGCTCATCATCATCGGCTCGATTCGACGCGAGGGATATTAGAGACGTCCTAATTAAAGGAAAAGATGGGTGGCTGAAAGCCCGATAGCAATAATCGGGGATCAGCGTAAGGATACTTACTGTTTGATCGTTTCCCCACAACTGCAATAGTTGGCGGCGACGAGCAAACAGCAGGGCTAAATTTTTATTTAATATTTTCGTCTATTCGTATGTCACCCGATATACGCGGTCTTCGTAAATGTGTAAGAAAATCGCGTATTCACGGCAGGCGTTATCGGGTAATTGATTTACGAAAGATGTTTAAGTGAATCTAAACTCCTGATATACAGCGTGAGGCTTTAAGCTCAGAGAAAAACTGTATTCACGTTAAGCGTTATCAGGAAATTAATTCACGAAAAAGATTTAAATGATTCTACTGGCCTGATATACAGCGTGATGCTTTTATAAAGCTCAAAAAAAACTGTATTCACGTTAAGCGTTATCAGGTAATTAATTCACGAAAAAGATTTAAATGATTCTACTGGCCTGATATACAGTGTGATGCTTTTATAAAGCTCAAAAAAAACTGTATTCACGTTAAGCGTTATCAGAGCCACAAGAGTTTAATTTTAGATCTTACGATCGTTAAATGAATAATTAAAGATGCTGAGAATTAGTTGTTCAGACATAAATATGTTGCAAAGTACGTAATTGAAAAATGAAGTGAAGTCTCGGGTCCGGGATTGCTGCTTTTATATCTCGCGGGCCCTCTCGGTTGTTGTGGGAAGCGTCGCTATGGAAGGGTTGAATTATACGGGAGTAGGGATGGGATCACGCCATGTCACGTGGTCTCTTATATAACCCTTTTTAGGTGGGGGCGAAATTTCATGGAGTAGGGATGGGATCACGCGATCGTTATATAATCGCCTGATTTGACGTGTCTGCCCGTGATTGGTTATTGTTGTCACCCTCGTATCTCGGTGTAATTTCCCCTGTCGCTAATGGTTTAATGAGTTGTTTAAATAATGGAGCCATTCTTGTTTTTCTTTGTTGATTTTCCTGCACGTTTGTATTTAGCCGGAGTGTTCGATTTGCAGGAGTTCTGCGGCTAAAGTTTGTTCTTCTTTTGTGATTGTTGTATTATTATTTATGTCTTATTCGGTCCTTTTGTGGTTAGTTGTTAATTTTGGTTTTTGTTGGCGAGGTGAGGCCTGGTTATTGTGTTGGTGGTTGGGATTAATTATAATAATTAATACGGAATGCACTGAGGCGTAATTAGGGTTTTTAGGTGATTGATGCTTAGTTGATATACGGGCTGCTCGCTCGGTAAGGTAGTTGACTGGGCTGGTTTGGAAAAAGGGGCGGGGCGTAAGCTTTGTTCCACGCCCTTTTGACCCGCCTGCGATCCATATCGATATCGATATGGCGAGATTGTGGTATGGACGGGTGCGTGCGTGTCGCTTGCGTTGCGATCCTGTTCTCCTGGTCGGTGGAGCGGCTAAGCACCGGTCGTCCCGTTACAATACATTGAACATTGGTTGTATGTCAAAATGCTATATGGGCTATCATCCATTTAAAATTGTCATGACTGAATGAATAAATAGATAAATAATTTTTTTTTCGTCTCTTTTTATGAGGGTACTCGGGTGCGTATGGATACAATAATTAATTATGAAATTAGTAAATAAATAAATAATTTTCCTTTTCTTTCAAGTGTGCGAGTGAGTGCGAGTGTGTGCGAGTGTGTGCGAGTGTGTGCAAGTGTGTGCAAGTGTGTGCGCGTGTGTGAAAGTGTGTGCGTGTGAGTGCGAATGTGTGCAAGGGTGTGCAAGTGTGTGCAGGTGTGCGAGTGTGTGCGAGTGTGTGCAAGTGTGTGCGAGTGTGTGCGAGTTTGTGCGAGTGTGTGCGAGTATGTGCGAGTGTGTGCGAGTAAGTGCAAGTGTGTGCAAGGGTGTACAGGTGTGTGCAAGTGTGTGCGAGTGTGTGCGAGTGTGCGCACAGTAAACAATTTATTTATCGTCGGGTACATATGAATAATTATAATAAATAAATAATTTTTTTTCTTTTTTTTCTTCCGTCTCTTCGCACGGGAGTGCATGGGTACATATGGGGTATTCCACGTCAACTCAGACAGCTTTGACCCTTGGGTCAAAATTTTTGCCTCCTAATTTTTTACATGAATATATGTTGAAAATAAAGAGACCCGTATTTCGGGGTTTTCCATTTTGAGGCCCCGCTTTAAAAATACAGCCGAATGAAGTTTTTCAACCATTGACCGTATTTGGCCATTCGAATCGATATATCTCAGCAATGGTTAGTGCTAAAGGGAAAGACCATGGGTGTTTTTTTCGTTTTTGCACCCTCTATACGATAAAGATATTCATGATTATGTTGCGCCGATGTAACAATTATTTATTAACAATTGAAAATTTCAAGTTCGATAAAACAAACGAGCTCATTTAATTTTTTTAATTTTTTTTCTTGAATTCCTCGATTAAAAACAAAAATGTTGAGATATCCTTGGAATTTAGCATCGACTTGGTTCGGAATTTACAGCTTTTTAACGGGATCACCGGTTAAACAAATGGGTGCTCCTCAGCAACGGTTAGTGATAAATTGAACTGTTGGTGTTTTTTTTTTCGTTTTTGCACTTTGTATATGATAAAGTTATTCATAATTATCGTGCACCTATGAAGCAATTGTTACTAAACAATTAAATAATTTGAAATTCGATAAAACAAAAATGCTCATTTTATTTTTACAAATCATTTTTTTATGGATTCCATAAACGGAAACAAAAATTTTGAAGCCTTACAGAGCTTAGTCCGACGTTTCGTTCGGAAGTTATGGTTTTTTTTGTCTCTTTCTATGAGGGTACACGTGCCCGTGTACCCTCATAGAAAGAGACAAAAAAAATTATTCATCTGGTAATTATTTATTCAGTCATGACAATTTTAAATGGATAATAGTATTACCAAATGTTAAAAAGATTTAAATTTCAACTATTCATGTGATTTCGGTGAATTTAACCCAGAAAGTACTTAAAGTTCGGGAAAGTCCTGATGTAATTTGTATTTCGGGTCGGGCAAAATCCAAAGTCCCAATGTATTTGGCATTTTGTCCCGCGTCAAATCACGAGCTTCGGGCTTTAAGCTCGCGAAAATCCAAAGACCCAATAGCCCAGTCAAATTAGACTTTTGCAACAAAAAAAA